>JAPSGF010000042.1:2342597-2374710 GCA_035772895.1 Perdix hodgsoniae
GGGGGGGGGGGGGGGGGGGGGGGGGGGGGGGGGGGGGAGAAAAGAAGAACACTAACATCACAGATCATGCTTAACCATAGTGCTTAATCTTCTAGGAGCTGTTCTGATGCATAACAATATGAACATTTAAAGAGTAGAATGCATTTCCAAGGGCTTTGCTTGAGGAGTCAAATCTTTCACTAACTTCATCCTTCTCTAGGTGATTTTCTTGCTGCAAACATCATAGTCAGAGTTGCACTGGTTTTCTGCATCCATCTCTTTAGCTGTTGTTGAGTTTTTGGATGGCTGCTGACATAATTTGGAGAAACTCTAAATTATACACTAAACTGTTCTCACCTGCAGTCAGCCTGTAATCTATACAGGAGCAAAGTAGTGGGGAACTGCTTTTTTTTCTTCCTATAATCCCTTGGAAAGGCAAAATAGTGACCAGCATCTCTGAGTCAAAGACACTACTTGCCCAGGGAGGTGGTGGAGTCACTGATCCCAAAGGTGTTCAAGAAACACACAGATGTGGTACTAAGGGACATGGCTTAGTGGGCATGGTGGTGATAGGTTGACAGTTGGAGAAAACATCTTAGTGGTCTTTTCCAACCTTAATATTTCCATGATTCTATGATTCCTTTGTTCCTCATGACACAAAGAAAAAGCTGAGGGAGAGTTCTTACTCCCTCCCCTTCCCAGCTTGTTTTTTCTCTTGTTTGATGCCATTCAACAATGGAAATAAGGTGTGATTCTAAGGGGAAAGTTGGAGAAGTGGGCTGATGGATATTTCACAGAATCACAGAATCACAGAATCATCAAGGTTGGAAAAGACCTAAAAGATCATCCAGTCCAACCATCACCAATACTCCCCAGCTAAATCCTATCCCTCAACACAACATCCAAACATCTCTTGAACACATCCATGTTCAGTGACTCCACCACCTCCTTGGGCAGTGCATTCCAATGCCTGACCACCCTTTCCGAGAAGTAGTATTTCCTAATGTCCAGCCTGAATCTCCCCTGGCGCAGTTTGAAACCATTGCCTCTAGTTCTATCACTGTCTACACGAGAGAAAAGGCTGACCCCTAGCTCACCACAACCTCCCTTCAGGAAGTTATAGAGTGCTATAAGGTCTCCCCTGAGCCTCCTCTTCTCCAGGCTGAACAATCCCAGCTCCTTCAGCCGTTCCTCATAAGGCCTGTGCTCCAGGCCCCTCACCAGCTTCGTAGCCCTCCTCTGAACACGTTCCAGGGCCTCAATGTCTTTCTTGCAATGAGGGGCCCAAAACTGAACACAATACTCGAGGTGCGGCCTCACCAGTGCAGAGTACAGGGGGACAATTACCTCCCTATTCCTGCTAGTAACACTGTTTTTGATGCAAGCCAGGATGCCATTAGCCTTCTTGGCCACCCGGGAACACTGTCGGCTCATGTTCAGCCGAGCATCAATCAACACCCCCAGGTCCATTTCCTCCACACAGTCCTCCAGCCACTCCGCCCCAAGCCTATAGCGCTGCCTGGGGTTGTTGTGGCCGAAGTGCAGGATTCGGCATTTGGTCTTGTTGAACCTCATCCCCCTGGCTTCAGCCCAGCTCTCCAGCCTGTCCAGATCCCTCTGCAGGGCCTCGCTACCCCCAGGCAGATCCACACTCCCAGCCAATTTGGTGTCGTCTGCGAACTTACTGAGGGTGCACTCAATGCCCTCATCCAAGTCATCAATAAAGATATTGAAGAGGACAGGCCCCAGTACCGACCCCTGGGGAACACCACTCGTGACCGGTTGCCAGCTGGATTTAACTCCATTCACCACCACTCTCTGAGCCCAGCCCTCCAGCCAGTTCCTTACCCATCCAAGAATGTACCTGTCCAAGCCACAGGCTGCCAGCTTCTGCAGGAGAATACCATGGGAGACAGTGTCAAAGGCTTTGCTGAAGTCTAGGTAGACCACATCAACAGCCTTTCCCTCATCCAGCAGATGGGTCACTATATCATAAATTATAATCATAATATTTACTATGACTTTGTGACTGGCGGCATCACACAAGGCAGGGGACATCTGAACAGCCTAGAAAGGAATACACAGTTGTCATCTCTCCAATCACTAGCCCAGATGAGCTCATTAACAGGAAAACACATTATCAGGGGACATTGGCACAATAATGTCTTGATCAAAATAAATGCATCACTGGGTATATATACAAAATCAGATTCTAATATTCCAGACTCCTTGGATTTGTTATGGTAGAGCAGGAATAGTTTTACCTTTCTCTGCATTATTAATATATTAGTACATTTTCATCAACTCACACATTTTTTCCTTCTGTGCAGAAACATAGACGCCTCAGAAAGGGAGCATGAACTTGCAGTATTCCGTTAGGATATTTAGTTACACAGTCAGCAAGGGAACTTCTTAAAGTCACAGATGATTTGCAGTTGCCCATCCCTCAGTGAGCTATTCTTCTAACTACCAAGAATGCCTACAGCAAAGGAGCCTTTGTATGAACAAGGCATACTGGGACTCCACCTCTGCTCAATAAAGTGTATTAGTAAGCAACCAAGAAAATGTCTACTTTTAGCTGGGGAAATGCCATGAGTCCTGAAGCCAGCCCAGTTCTCATAATGTCTTTCATAAAATTAAAGTCATTACTGTTGCAAGATAAAAAGGATTCAATCAAAATGAACTATACAAAAGCAGAGCAGGATATAGCAGTTTTGCACAGGGCCACACATTCCCTTCTCTGTTCTAGGTTCTACCTCCATCACTAATCAATTCTGCTCTGATGGATGGAAACATGATTTCTTGAAGTTGATTTTTTTTCTTCCAGAAAGTTATATTTTAATGAAATATGGTAATAGGAAAGTTTCTTTGTTTCAAAGATTTATCTTCTGGAAAGGAAGCATAGAGAGGCACAAAGATTGATCAGTGGTTTAATGGCATAGGCACTGGCTGAAATGAGAACCAGTCCTTCCCTATATTTAAGTTATTAACAGGAGGCAGAAACTGGCATTTTCTTATGAACTCTCCTTTTCCTCCAGGATCTCAAATGGTGTTTTACTTTTAATATGGGAAACAGAATCAATTTTTGATATCTCCCGCTTTTGATAGAGGAGAATTCTGCATTTCAGGACAGCATCTTGGCTTGTAGAGAATGGAGGAGACAAATTCTGTGTGGCCTTCGTGAAATATCCTTGCACAACCAATTTAATGGCCAACTTTGACAACTCTGGGAATCTTGCTTTTCTCCAAGTGGATTGTACTGAAAATAGAAATAAAAACAGTAAGAGCTATGCCGCTGACAGCACAACCTTGTGAGAGCTTTTCCTTCCGACATCCACAGATCTTGTCCACATCCCTTCACTACAAAGTTGCCCTCAGTCTCACAGTGGTTGATCCTTGACTTCAGGAAATCTCTCCTTCCCTCCACAGGTCTACTTTTCTTGTCTAGACAGAAATATCCGAAGTCAAGATGTCATTGCTCTCCTCACCTCTGAAGGCAGGAAACTACTCCTTGTGATGCTGCGTATGGTAAAATGTCATTTCTCTCATTCAGTACTTTGCATTTACTTTACCTTTCTGTACTCTTTGTGGCTTTACATACTGTTATGGCCAGTATTTAATGAGGCCTGGCACAGATGTAGACCAATTTTCTAACTGCTTCTATCATTTATTATTCAATCATTTATTAAATCTTGTATGTAGGAAAATGGAGAAAGCACAAAAAAATTGAGTTCATTTCTGTTTATTTCTCAACTCCGAGAAATCTCTACAATATTTCCTTGTTTCCAGTACTCTCATCCCCAAAGGCTCTCTATCTCTAACCACTCAAATGTTAATTTTATTAGACTATGCTGTACATGGAATTACTCTCTTATAATCCATTTGCTACTTGTTTATCTCATGTATGATTAGTCTTCCTCTCCTGATTCTTATGTAACACTCACTAAGGATAAGGGTAATCTGGGTATTGGGGTGAATGACTTATCCTCAGATTCCCCAAGGGATTAGAATACCATGATTGCTTCATAATACAACTAGAGAAATGAAACCTGCAGGTTTCTTTGCCATTTTGCCAGCAAATTTGATTCCAGATAGATCAAAAGGCTTATGATGTGTTTGCTGCATATGTGACCGGGATGGGAATAGAACCAACATTTCCTAGGGCTAAGTCCTGTATTAATCCACAAGAACACTTTTTTTTCATCTCAGTGATTTAATGTGAAGTAAAATGTGACACGATGGCTCTGTGGCAGAAGAAAGCAAACAATGTGCTGGTACAACATCCATGAGCATTAGACCTGATGGACTTTGATGCTAAATGGAAATGGTTTTGGTAGCTAATGAGAAATTTGATAGAAAATTGTGCTTAGAATTCTACAGGAAATACAGAGGAAAAGATCTGTAGGAATAATTTTGGTATGTTGAAGATATGAGTATGTATGTATGTATGATATAATATGTTGAATGTCTGAGTATGTCTTTGTAGTTTCTATGATGATTTTTTTTTTCTAGAGGTATTTTGCTTTTTTCCTTTAAAAGTTAAAGAAAATGAAAGTTTGAATGCCTTAACTCTCCATGTCTGACACAAGAATACTGCAAAGCTCTCAATTCCTCAGTTCTGCAGGGACTCAAATCAGAAGGAATCCTTAAACATTCACAAGTGGATATAACTTTTATAATCTATCAAAACAAGAAGTCAGGAGGCTGCCCTGATTGGAACGAGGGCAAAAAAACTTCTTAGCAAGATGTTGTGGCATCTAAAGGAAAAAGACGATCCCTTGCACAACTCTGGGCTGTCTTTGCTCACTTCTGACTTCTACCAGCTCTCTGAATTCACCATCATAGAATCATAGGACCATAGAATCATTTGAGTTGCAAGGGACCTATAGAGTTCATATATAGAGTCCAGCAAATAAGAGACTACCAGTTTGAATGGGCAGGCTCTTCCCTAGTGTTGATACTATTTCTCTTACCCTAAAGCCAAAGTTCACTACTGCTTCTTCACTTTATTCCCAGATAAGCCCATATGTGATTTTGGCCATGACATTTTGGTATTTTCAGCCTTCACAACTCCCTCTGGCAGCAAAACTCCAGAAGTTCACCAATGATCTATTTAAATAGAATAATATTATAAAAGCATAGGATTGATTGGAAGAGACCTTTAAGTTTACTTTGGAAGAGACCTTTAAGATCACTGAGCTCCCCAGCTTTGTTTTCTTTCTTTGCAGAATGGCTTCTTCTTTCCATTGGAAGTACAAATTGTTCTTCTCTTAATCTTTTTTAGCTCTGAATTCTTTTCTCTAACTCTAGCTGGTTCACACTTTGCGTGACAAATGCATGTTTTCCAGCAAAATGTTCAGGCGATTTGACATTACTGAGAGATAGGGAACATGCAGCTTCCCTTCCTTGTTTGTTGCAGTGACTAATAGCCTCCACCGTTATAAACATGCTGGCTATTAGTGCTAGCCTGTCTGTCACAGCCTTCTGCTCCTTCTTGCAATGTGTTTCCCTACTAGGTTAAAGCTCCCTTTTGTAGCTTTCTCTTTGCTAAAGTATTTCATACACTTAAATAAAAATATTTCTTTTTTTTTTCTTTTATAAGCAACCAAACAAAAAACTGTTAAGTTCTTTAAGTCTTTAATTCACTGCAAATTATGTATGTGAGTCACTTCCAGAGCTGTCTTCATTGCCACAGCTTCAGGTTGGTAAATAATATCAGTTGCTAGTCACAAGCACCATGTCTGTGCACTCATTAGCACTCTTTTCCTGTTAGCTCAGCAGCCCTGGGGACAGTGAATGAGCAGTTCATCCGCTGTGCCATGTAGGTATTTTCCTGTGCCTCTTCCTGCCTTGTAGGTCAGGTTGAGCACCCTGTTCCTGAATGTATATCTATGCCTTTAGCAATCATAAATGTGAGCCTGCAGAAATACATGAAAGAAGCTCTAGGCTACTCGAGAATTTTAGTCCAGCCAATCTAGTCTCTTCTTAAATCAGCTGTGTCTAAGAGGGAAACAATTAAATTACAATGTTGAGCGAGTGCTCTCTTGGGAGGCTGGAGAGACGTTAGAAGCTGTGCTTCAGCTTTATGGCTGAGCACTCAAACAGCAGACATTTGGGAGTGCCTTCCAGACAAGCCTGATCCTTTTTGTAGTGTATTCTCTGATTCCCAGGGATGGGGTGATGTCCCACAAGATAAAAGGGCAAAAGTTTTGTCCTTGAAATCCCATTTGCCTCATGTATAAGCTGATGGATAAGGCAAACTACAGGCAGTACTGCAGTGTTTCAGTGCACGCCATACGGTACAATTTAGACACTTTCACGTGACATCAGGAAACTCAGCAGTGAAGCTGCAGCTTCATGAGAATATTAATTTCCCATATTTTGGACTGAAATTCTACTTGTCTTCTTTTTCACCTCTTTGTCTTTCTTTCAAGGAAAGGGTGGATGTGGCTCTGGGCAGCCTGGTCTGGTGGTTGTTGACCCTGCACGTAGCAGGGGGGATGGAACTAGATGATCATTGTGGTCCTTTTCAACCCAGACCATTCTATGATTCTATGATATGCCCAGAATGGCTGAGACAATGACTCCTTTCTTGTTTCTCTATGTTAGACAAAGACAAGATTGATGGTAAACTGCCAGCTCTGCTGAGCAGAGATGCAGCTTTAGTCTTCATTTTTGTGCATGCTTTTCTACAGGCCCACGCACTGCTAACATCACAGAAGATGAAAGCATTTTTAATCGGAGCAGAAAACGTGGAGAAAAATATCACACTGTAGACAAGAAAGAAAAACTTTCAGTGGCACTCAGTTCAGAAGGTGTTTGTTCTGGCCTCTTTTGTAGTTTGTTTCATTTAGACTCTTTTTGTTGTTGTTACTGTTGTTCAATTTTCTGCTAGAAAGAGATTAAATTAATGGAAATTGATTGGTGTATCTAAAATTATGTACGGGGAGATCTGGCTACAGTGGACACATACATCACAGAGCAAAACTTCCTACTGTGGTTTTTACTGAAATTGTGTATTAAAGTCCACTATTTCTTCAGTGTGATCTGCTTTTTTTCACCCTACCTCCCCCAGGCTCATTCTTCATCTGATTCTTCAGCTTTTCCTTGCACTGGAAAAAGCACAAAGTACAAGGTCAAGGCAGAATAAATATAAGGTATAATAAATAATATATTATCAGGCATTGTCTATTCCACCTCATTCTTTTGAGGAATTTTATAATCACTGATTCCCATCTCACAATAACCTTGAGGATAGAAATATCTCCCTGACAACATGTACTTATGGATACACCACTGTAAACTAATACTGCAGTAGAACTACGCTGACTTTAATCTGTTGAAATTCTTTCGTGGAATAAAATTCAGAAGGCAAAATCAGTCCAGCCAAAGGCACGACCCTGTAAGACAGTCTCATAGAGAGAAGCATACCATCCTTGTTATGAGAGATGGGTTGATGTCTACATCTGCCAAGTTAAGCAGGCAAATCCATACTCATGGTCTTGCTGCTCAGCTTTTTCTGACTCTTTGTGTTGACCAATCCTAGGCAGAGGGGCAGGGTACATTCTTATGTGTTCATCCCATAGTTTTAGACATAGTCATAATACAGCTTTTTGACAGAGTAAAGCAACTCTTCAAACAACTACTTCCCATTCTTTCAGTGGATTGCTGAAATCTCAATGAACACACTGTCGTTTGTTGGCCCTGCACAAGAATTTCTCTGAGGAACGTCAGGCAAAAATGCAGATTCCCAACAATCTCTAGCTAAATTTGATATAACAATGACTTGTGTGATATATCTATAGAATCACAGAAACATTAAGGTTGGAAATGAGCACTAAAATCATCTAATCCAACCATCAACCCAAAAGACCTCGAAGATCAAGTCCAACCATCAGTCAGATTGCCATGGAATACTGTGTTAGCAAGACAGTTCAATACCTAACATCTGTCTGTGGATTGCATTAAAGGTGTCTGAAAATGAAACCTACTATGCCCTTTACCTGATACCTTTCTGTTCCATTGACTCTAGAAATGAGTTCCCAAAATTTGCATTAAATATATCGTGAAAGCAGTATGAGATTTAGCAAGTTGAACTTTGTAAAGCACTGCAAGCATTAAAGGCATTCAGTAACCAGTGACTGGTGCTCCTGAGCATGGCTCAGGTCCATTTTGATACTTAATCTCACTTTCACAAAGACTGGGGAAATTCTTTCCTTTACAGACAATTAGAGAAATCACGTGTGTATTCATGCACAGATTGTTCTCCACCAAGGCATTAAGTAAGTCAATTGCTAGTACCACCAATCTTAGAAATGGCAGGCTTCCTAATCCTACAGTTTAATTCTTGGCATTTTTGATAGATTTCTAAGACAGAGGCAAATAATTTTGAAGAGTCTTTCAAGGTGATTTTGCCAGCATCAAATCATCTTCATTTAAATGTACGAAGTCTAAGGTAATATCACAGACCATGTCCAAAATTACTTGAAAAGGAGGTGAATAAATTATAAATATTTGATTTTTACATTCTTTCAACACTCAGAATAATTTCTTCCCATAGATTTAAAATAGGATGAATGGGCCCAGTGCTTTCCAGCTAGGGATCTCTGAGGACCATTTTCAAAACAGTTACTACAGCTACAGAAATTTAATCTCATCCAAATTTCTTACTGCTGACGCTCAAAGAACTGCATAGATTTGATATGAAAAATATACCATTTGTTGCCTCCACTTTGTCCTAGTTTCCATCATGGATTATCCCCATCTGAAATTTGCTGTTTTTTATTGTAGTTGGCTACAGTACTGAATAGGAAAGAAAGGAATTCAGCAGTGATGTTCAGCACAAGATCAGAATGCTTTCAGTTGTGACCTCACTGGAAGAGTTCAGACTAAATGACAAGCCATCTATACCTCAGTGAATTTCACTGTTTCTTGTTTGCTTAGTGGTTACATGAGGGCAGTAGGATTCTATGTCCCAAGTCCTGGGACACTCGTCCAAGTGGTGCACTTGACTATTTATCTACAGGTTTCAGTCAAAAGAAAAACTAAACTGCATTGAAATACGGAATAAATAGGTCTTTCCTAATATTTTTCACATTGAAAGAAGAGTATTCATAATCACTTACTCAAACAGCTCTTCTAAATGAAAAGAGGAGATGGCAGCTTCTGGTGAGAGGCAGCTGCAGGTAATTTATTCAGGTAGAGCAGAAGATGAAGTCAGAAAACAACGTTAAACTAAAAAAAAAAAAAAAAAGGTTTTAGCGTAGCAGTACTGATACTGAAAAACTATTCACAAAATCACTTTTAAATATTCCTCCCCTTTCTGGAAATCAGGCAATCATACAAACACCTGGATTGTTGCGCTGTCCTCCCCTATGTATTCCCAGTTTGTATTGTAATCCAGATGTTCATTATGAACCAAGGAGAGGACTCTTGTTTGTTGATGATGAGTGTGAGAACACTCACAACCAGGCTCACATTTTTATTAGAATTTGGATCTGCCTGATCTCCATCTGCAAGTGACTTCTTACAGACATGGTTTAGTGGGCAGTATTGGTGGGAAGTGGATGGTTGGATTAGATCTTTTCCAACTTGGATGAATCTAGGATTCTCTGGTATTTGGGGGAAAAAAAAAAAAAAAAAAAAAAAAAGCAAATTTGATGACAGTAGCAGCTCCATTCAAAGGAATTAAAAAATGAAACATTTACATTTTGTCATATCCCATAAAATGAACAAATGATTTAAGAACGTCTCTCATGTTGATTCTGTGCTGGTTTATGCATATTGAATTCATTCCACAGTTTTCTTTGGGAAACACTAACAAGGTTCCTCTTTTTTATACTTAGCCATCTGTACTCATGCAATTAGCAAGCATGTAATGTGAGAATTATGGCACCTTATGCTAAACACATGATACATGATGATTCTGTGCATGGCACACGTCACTTCATGGGTCTGCACGGGGAAACTTTTAGAAGAAAGGTCAAGAAGAACAGTCGGAATATCTGGTACAGGATATGTGAAAGAATGAAAATGAAAAATCTTCTCTAGAGTACAGGGAAACTTTAAACAGTTTCAGTTTAATTTTATCTTACAATTTGTCTACATGCGCATAGCAGTGAAGTAGCTGAATAGATAAGAGTTCCCATTTTTCACCAGTAACAGTGTACGCAGTGTTGAGTTCTGAAGCCAAAGGGACCAAGGACACCTTTAATGGAATCAGGATTTCCTCAAGGATGTAGCACAATAGAAGAAACTGATCAAATGTGGGATCAGACCTCAAAAAAAAAATAAGAAATTCAAGACTGAACCCAGACACTGGGGATAAGAAGAGAACAAGGAAGGACTTCAGCTATGGATTTACTTTGGAAAAGATGAATTGTGATAAAATAATTATTAAAAAATAGAAGAAATATTAGAGTTTAAACAAAAAGAGACATTATAGCCGTTATTGTACAAAATTATTGGTGGAGGAAATGGTCTGAGATTTACAGCCATCAGTGACAAAAAGCTGGAATGACAAATCTCAGTGAATCATTGCTACAGCCTTCTCATTTTGACCACTTACAGAGATACTACCAGAAGAAGAAATAAATATTACAATTAAGTGGTAAATTGA
This sequence comes from Perdix hodgsoniae, assembly GCA_035772895.1. Lineage (NCBI taxonomy): Eukaryota > Metazoa > Chordata > Aves > Galliformes > Phasianidae > Perdix > Perdix hodgsoniae. Next base: position 2,353,195 of record JAPSGF010000042.1, read on the forward strand.
GTCGTATTCACTATTGTTTCTTATACACTAAGATCTGAAAACATAGAAAACCAAGAGAACATTTATTACAGGGATTATAAGTCACTAAAAGTGCCTGAAAATTAATCAAGAAAGTCAGCCAGGGATGGATTTATTGACTGTATCAAAGATGACCCCTGTCTTCAATTCTTCATGTTGCTTTTCACAAGGAAATGTTCTTTTTTGAGTTGGGTCAGCATATTCTGTGTTGAAAGATGCTGTAGAGCAGAGGCTGTCTCCACTCAGACATTAAGATGCCCAGGAAAAGAAGGGTTCCCAAAAGTGGAAACTATCAGAGTCAAATCTCTAGGAGATGGCAGGTCTGTGAAGAGCCAGAAAGATCATGAAGTTGCAAACACTTGCATATTATGGTAAAAGGAAAGATCTCCAAAACATGTAGATACCAGGAGGAGAGAGAAGGGTGACATGCACTGTCACTGTCTTTCGTCTGATTTTTTTATATAGTTCTGTAGCAAATTAAATTCTTTGGCAATGAATTGCTGTAATCACAAAAATAAATAAATAAATGAATAAAAAGGCCATTGCATGGTCATTGCACAGTGAGGCACAATGAGCAGTAAAGGAACAAGAAGGAAAGATGTCAGCTGCCTCTGTTGTGGTGACTGTAAGGGGTCTTCGAGCAGCACCTTCTACAGCACTCAGCTATTTTCCCTTATTATCTGGTTCTGTGTGAGATTTTCTTTGTGATATTGTTTTTTCTTTTTTTTTTTTTTTTTGCTTTTTTCTAAAAGTGTTTACATGTTGTAGGTACTTGCCCATCCAACCCTTCTTGTTACAATACAAAGAATACAGTTTATTTCCTCAATAATGGGAAAGGACAAATAAAAGCTGCTTCACCCCATCTGAGGTGAGACAGTTTCCAGACATAGGAAAATTGCAGGTAAGTGGAGGGGATTTTATCTAGGTGTAGGAACCAGGGGTGAAAATGTTTATTTTCTCCTCTTTGAGAAGGGCAGAGCCAGCCATACACACCCGCAGAGCAGAGATTTTTATTACTTCTTCATTTTTAAGTAAAATCATAGGGAAACTGTTGGACAAACAACTGTGCAGAAGTAGTACAATCTCTTGAAAATCCACTTACTGAGCCAGATCTGCTAAACTTGCAAAAAATGATTTTCTGTTTACCCAATTGTTTTCCCATCTCCAGATAAGACCCCATGCTCCGTTCCATTTATTGTGTATGCATCAACAGATTTACAAAAATAAACAAGTCAGCAATTGGCAATTTTTTTCAAGGTGTTGAAGCAAACTGTTCAAGCTTTGCTTCATACTGAAGCAAAGTTCAAGCAAAGTGTTTCCTCCGGAATTTCTTGGAGGACTCTCAGGAAATGGGAGCTGGTCTGAGGTGGGGACTCTATCCGTTTCTAAGGAACTGTACATCAATGAGGTACTAATTCAAAGCGTTCTCAGTCAAAGAAAAATCTGACTTCAGTACATGTCAGACCAAATGCCCAAGTTGTAGAAATCTAATTTTAGACTTGAATGGAACTTACTAAAAGGAAATTCTGAATTTTATTTCCTTTCTCTTCACTGACAAGACTATCTTCCTTGTGTAAGCAGAAAGAAGGAAAGAAGGAAGAAAAACCCAACACATTAGAGATTAATTTTGCAAATAACCTTTCTAATTGTACATCCTCAAACAATTTGTGTAAAATGTAACAGTGAAGACAGTGAGCATTTCCTCTTTGGGGTCATTTTGATCATTTGGGGAACTCCTTGTAGATAAGAAAAGATTCATACAGCTTTAGGAACTATTCCAATTCAGTAGAGAGAGTTGGTGCTGTTTAATTTGGATTTGGCTTATTATTTTCATAAACCTTCAGTTCCCAGAATCAAGTTCTCATATAAATATCTCTGTTTTTTGTTTTTTTTTTTTAAGAACTGAATCAAAGTAAAAATGTGTGTTTCCATGTTGTCCAGATATCCTCCTAGATAATTCTCAGATTTCTATTCCTTTTTACTGAAGGCAGTAATTTTGTGGGTATTGGTAAAAAAAAAAAAAAAAAAAAAAAAAAAAAAAAAAAAAAGATAAAGTTGGAAATGTTTTACTTTTTTCTTTCTTTTTTTTTTCTTCTAAATTTAGATGAAACAGACCTGGAGGTCTACATTATCATACCAATCCATCAAAACAGATTCCTCCAATCAGAAAATGCCAATACTGAAATATGAGGCTGTATATGACAACGTTCTGTTAAACCTTTCATAATAAAGGTTTCTCACACATAGGATGGAATTTAAATAGAGGTGAATGTCAATGCAGGAAAAAAAAATCAATAACATTTAAAAAAATAGAGGATACACCAGAAAGCGACACACACTTGCCTTATTTGATTCAAAGCAGGAATTTGAACTTCTGTCTTCCTCATAAAAGGTAAATGTTCTAACAACTGGAGAATCAATCAGTCTCTTGTAATGAAAAATTGTAACAGCAAAAGTTGCCATTCTGTTCAGACTGAAAATGAAAACAAATTGTGAAACTGATCACAAAAAAGAAGGCATTCTTATTTTCCAGTGCACCATTTTCCAGCATACCTGATACTGACTTAGTGCTTGCTGTTATTACATGGTATTTACTATGATGAAATCAAAGTGAAATATATTTACGTTATTGCAGTATGTTACTAGTATCCAGAAAATTTAATACAATAGGTACACTACTGGCAAACATATTTAATTTTCAAGAAAATGAAAGAAAAGTGCTGGTTTGCGTTGTTTTTTTTTTTCACTTTATTCATCAGGAGCATGACTAAGGTTGATAATTTTTCAGTTCCCCTTTGCAGAAAGAAATTCAAAGGCCTGAATAGTCATTGAAATTGACCCTACAGTAGTCAAGAGTCATTATCCAGTGTGGCCCATATCTGTGTTGGTTTGAATGGACTGAATGCAAAATCTTTTTGATTTATCTGTACTGTAGACTCACCTTTCTATCCACTCTATGGAAATTAAGAATCATTTCACCTTCTCTGAGACACATGAGATTTAAAATGGCAATAGTAATAAGCAGTGCATAGGTTTCTTGAACCTCTTCTTGGCTGTTTTTTTCTTGCTAGTTATATTTGGCAAGATGCTTCATATCAACATTAGTCTAATTAGAAACATTCATTACATTAGAGTTTCAATCTCTGTGGAATGGAAGCCTTCTAGATCTGATATGTGATATCCTGTTAATTCATTACTTTTTAATATTTGTGAATAAACTTGTTTAAATTTAAAGAGAAGTCTGAGGCTTCTGGATAGCAGGTATATGAAAGTATGTATATAAATAACTTACTTAGGCTATCATCTTCTTGAGAACATGGACAAGTGTCCCACTTTGTGAAGCATAAATTTGTAGAACTGAGTTCTATGCTTATAACCATATTTATACACACAGAACAGAGATGGTAACCTACTTATCTATTTTTGTTGTATTGCTAGTCTAGCATTGTAATTAATAAAGGTTGTATTAGGATCATTTTAGTAAGAGAGAGATTTGCCATGGAAGGATTAACAACCTCTTCCCAGATAAGTCCTGGTTGTCTTCTTCCATGGTGACAAGAGATTGTGCTTTGACAGTTGGACTAGATGATCTTAGTGGTCTTTCCCAACTCTTATGATTCTATGATTCTCTAATTTTATAATTCTATGATTCTTCAATTCTATAATTAAGGCAATTCATAAAAAGAAGGCTATCTGCTGAGAAAGTTGATCACAAAAGACCAAGCTTGGGCTCAGCGTATTTTTCTTACATTCACCCCATGATCAAACGTAAGTCCCTTCCAAAAATGGCTCTTGCACTGCCTGCCCTTGTGAACAACTATCAACTAATGAGGAAACGTGTACTTCCCTTCATCGTTGAAGGGAACTAAAAACTGTTTGTGGCATCTCACAAATCCTTGCCAAGGCCCCCACTTAACAAAAGGCTAAGGAACATTTTTGCTATTATAGACACATTGAATTCAGCAAGCTAAACTGAAGATATCTGGCCTCATGAAGAATTGCTGTAATATGTTCATCTGTAGAGCACTACTGTATTAAGCATGAAAGGATAATTGTAAATAAAACTCAAAAGAATCAATCTAGCTCAGCTCAATCAACTTACTGATTTAGGGTATAAAAAGAAAATAGCCCATGAATGGCTCTCTTACATGTTACTACCTAGCAGTCCTCAGTGATGGACAATTCACTGGTGTAAACTGCATGTGAATATTTAGCGGGTGACTGTTGAACCTGTTTGATTTTATATAATTTCATATTTTCCTTTAAATTACACAATCTTTCCTTGTCTGCCTGAAAAGTAGTTTATCTATATGCAGGTCATGTGGACAATGTACTGTAACCATTTTGCATAGCTATCCAGTATTCTAGAAAACAAAGAATAGGAAGCCCAGAAATCAGACATCACTAATATCTACTATAAAAAGAGAGATTCATCAGTGACTGAAGAAATCCTTCCAAAACCAAGCAATAGGCTATAATGATAGCTAATATGCAGACTGGTAATGCCTTGAATGCAAGCAGCCAAAAAAAAAAAATATCATAGAACTTTTGTTCTTTGCTTACAGTATAAACCTTAATCATAACCAGCATCCTTCCTCAAAGCAGCATCTCAAGAATAGCTAAGAACAGCCACTGTGCTAAAGAAGTATGCATGACAGACAGCTGGAACCAGGCCTGAATTATTTAGCACAGATCTAATCCTGTCCTTGTAGGTTTTGCAGTGTTGCCAAGAGCAAGGTTTGGCTTTTTATTTTTTTCCCCCTCCGTGTGGCTGGCTCTGCACCATGACTGTGAGTATTGCAGTGACCATGCCAGGCTGGAATAGAAGACTTCTAAAACTTATGTTTTACTAGGGGACATTTTTTTGGTTCCAAAGAAAATATAAGTAAACAGAGGGGACAAAACAGTCCTAAGCCTTGAAGAAGGAATCTATAGAATCTTAGGCTATCCCAAGTTGGAAGGGATCCATAAGGAGCATTGAGTATAGCTCCTGGCTCCACATAGGATCATCCAAAAATCAGACTATCAAACCTACAAGTTGAGGAACAAGTGATATCCTTAGAAGACAGCATCAAAGCATCACCCCAAGTACCAGATTCCCCAATTAGTCTTTAAAAAGTATTTTTGGCACATATCTAACCCTGCTTTTCCCTGAAAAGTTATACTCAGCTCCCACCATAGTCAGTGAGAAAAATCAACAGAATCATATAATGATAGAATAATTAAGGTTGGGAAACACCTCTAAGATCATCTAACCAACTCATTCTCACCTTTAAGGCTCAGCTCAAGCATTTCTATGATTCCGCAATCTTATGGTCTTCCTTCTGGAGACACAGCAGTGGAGGAATTAATGTAAAAAGGAAGCCACTATGCAGGTCTGAAATAGGAGAGGATAGACTTCCATGTCAGGGGAGGTCTCCCAGGCAAAGGCTGATTGATATGCTCAGTGGTTCCCTTGTAGATCAATTGGTTTCTTTCCTGACTCGCAAATACCAGAGAAGGCGATTTAATTGATTTAATGGGTTATAATTAGATAGTAGGTGTATGTATATACACAGTGAGTGCCGTAGACCAAACACAAATTAAGATTTATCCTCCCTGACATTACTTTGCTGATCACTACGCAGGAGTAATGCTGACTACTTTATTTAATTTCACTCTTTTATTATTTTTAAAGATGACAAAGTTTCTCTTTTGCTTTTCCAGTGGGCAGCTCATAGCCAAGTCCTGAAACACTCGTTTTAGAAGCTGTTGAATTTCTTTCAGGAATACTCATACACATATAAAATGGTGTACAAGCATGTACAAGAAAATTCAAGTAACCTTGAGATAGATAATAATCTTTATAAACACTTTCAATACAATACTTTTCAATACAAACTGATACATTGCTAGTATTGTATGCATACATGCTTTCTTGCATCCAATCACTAGAGTTTAATAGAAAATGATAATATTTCTATTGATGTTTTTCCTAAAGCATGCTTGAAAAATGTCTTGATGTATAATTATATCCCTTTTTGATACCTTATGATTCTTTTAAAAATTGAATCCTGAATAAAAGAAGAATTTTTCTTTAAATATTATACAAGTCTAGAGTGATGCAGTGCTAAGTCTATTCCATCCCAGCTAGGTACTAAAAGAGTTTTTTTCTAGATGTCTTTTTGTTAGATTTGGTAAAGTTGGGGAAAGAAACTTTACATCATTAAAATGTGGATAACTACATATGAAAATCCATTTGTGCAAATCTAAGATAGATTCAGAAAGAAGAGCTTCCAAAGTTCAATTCTCTTTTCTCAAATCCTCTTGTTTAACACAGAATGATTCATTTGGTCTTTACCAGCCTTAATTCTTTTCATAACTCTCTCCCACTTGCACATATGTGAGCGCTCTAAGGAGCCAATGTTGCCTTCTTTTTGTGAATACAGAAAATAACACTGCAGAGTCCCACACTTAACCCTGTGCTCTGAGATAGCCATCCATGGCCAGCAATTTCATTTACACTGATCTGCTCCCAAAAGGTTTTAGTGAAAATTTCAGAACATCAGGTACTGCAAAATCTTTAGACGTTCAGAACCACGTCTTTATTAATTTTATCAAGCTGCTCACAAAAGGGCATTTTATTATTAGAAGTTAAATGTAGTACAAATTCTTAACTAAATTACACCTTTCTTATCAATCTGCTGCATAGTAAGTAGTAGAGAAAGATTAATGATGGAAAGGGTCACGGTTGAGTCTGACTAATCCCTTTGTCTGCAGTGATTATACTTAATCAGCAGTTATTATTAAGCATTTTATTTAGAAAACAAGACCAAGAAAAACAGATGTTTAACAAGGAAGGGCTCTGATCATGAGATTAGCAGATGTTTTGATGAGAGAATTACAGAGATTTGGATGCAGACTGAACACAGAGTATGATAGATTGCGGAGAGAACTTGTGGATGCCCTGTCCCTGGAGACATTCAGGACAGGGCTCTGAGCACATAATGCAGCTGTAAGTGTCCCTGTCCACTGCAGGGGAGCTGGACTAGATGGCCTTTAATGGTCCCTCCCAACCGAAATGATTCTATGATTCTGTGATTCAGTGATCAGGTGATGCCCGGTCTATCATCTTAGCTATAAGAGTATGAAATAGCAAGCATGATGCACGTGCTTCAGCATCCTTCCTAAAGCATTTCTAGGAACAGATTCATGCCCTTACTGGATAAATTTGGATAGGAAATCTAGTAATACAGATCTTCAAGAAGTTATGAGTGCCCCCAAATAGATACTCACAAGGCCACAGGAGTAGGTAAGTCAACTTCATTTTAAGACATCCTGTTCTGTTTTCCTTGGCTGCCTCTTCCAGCACACAACACTTATTCCTGCCACTCAGACAGCATAGCAGCTAGTTAAGGAAGCGTGGCTTTGTGAACTGGGATAAGATTTTGGCTTTACTTTCCTAGACTATTGTGCTTTGAATCAAATTTCCTTTTCCTAGAAGGGACATCTTCCCTTACTTAACTTCTTAAAACAGAAGAAAGAAGAAGAAAAAAATATATATTCCCCTTAGGATATGAACATAATTCCTCCACTTATAGTACATGTCCTTACTTTTTTTCTAATGATGAATCTAAACCAAGATTAAAACAGGGGTGGAGGATTCAAATGGATTGTATTGCAAGTTCCATGCAAATAAGCAGGTAGATAGAGCAAAACAAACAAACAAAAAAACCCTTAATGATTACTGCATTGTAAGAAAAGGTAGATTGGAAATTCAAACCTTAATGTACATCAGAGAGTCCAGACTAACCCTCAAATCAGAAATCTAAAGAAGACATGAAAAATGAGGAAGAATAGTAATAAAATAAAAGTGTTGCACTGTTTATGTGCCCTACCTTGCTGGCAAGGCTGTACTGGCTTCAGCTAGCTTTTCATTTATCTAAATGGCCCATACTTGAAGAGAGTCCAGTGCAGATATACAATTCCAAGACTACCGTTTGCAGCCAAGAGGAGTTAAATGGGAGATTATACTTTTCTCAGAATGGGATTTCATGTGAAATTCCTGCTTTTGCAGCCAAAGACTGATACAGAGCAAGCAAATAAACAAACAAAAGCCCTAACCACAGTGAGGCTTGAAATAACACACAGCCACATCTCATACTCTGAAAGCACTTTCAAAGCGACCATGTCAAGTATGTGTGATACTATCTCTCTCTCTTTTTTCTTGTTCTTTTTTTCTGTTTTCTTTCACTTTTTCTTCTTTCGTTCTCCCTTTTCTTTATCTCTTTCTCTTTAATTTTGCCATTCATTTTTTTTTCTTTTTTTTTTTCAGAACAGACAGAGTTTCTATGGCACAAAAGAGAAACTGAGGCACTTGCCTTTACCACGCACTTGTGAGGATTTTGCAGGAGAAGAGAGAAATGTGGACAGCTCAGCCCACATGCAGACATCAAAGTAGCCATCTGTTAACCAAACAAACTCTCCATTGCCATTAACCTTGTACAGTGTGATAACTGTCAGCATCATAACAGGGCAGCCCAGAACCTGCTACCAGTTCTCCATTGCAACCCATGAAGAAGGTGAGCTGCCCTCTCTATTATAATTGGAGGGATTTATTTGTATTGCTGCTGCCACTAAGCGAGGGATAACAGGTAGTTAAGCAAGATAATACTTTGATTCTGCTAGCCTAGCAATTGTAACCCTTAAAGGGTACTTTGCTTCATTTCTGCTACCATAAATCATACAGAGTAAGTAATAACACTAGTTTGCCAGAACTCCAAGGTTCCAGCAGAAGAAAAGGAAAGAGTATGATCAACTTTTCATTTCTACAACAGCTCAATTGGGTGCTCACAAAGTTGCAGCTGGCATGCTGCTCCCACACTGTTCATCGTCCAATTCTGCATGAGGCTTTTCTCTGCCCCTGGTGAGGCCATAGAGAATTGCTGTTCTCTTTCCTTGCAAAGGAAAAACCAATATGGTTGAGGGGCAGTTTAGAGGCTTTGATTTCAAGCTCTGCTCAGAGCTGTTTCCATGCCGCATAAACACAGGAGAAGGATGGGGACAATCACCAGATAATAAGAGCTTTTCGCCAGAATAAGATGGAGTAAAAATAATTCCTTGGCTCCAATAGGTCTTGCACACATTGTTCATATTTGGGCAGCTTGAGGTGTGCCAAGGCAGCAGAGACAGACTGCTAGCAGCAGATAAGAAAAGGTTCTTGAGATACAATGAGCTAAAACTGATGGGTTTAACTGTGCTTTCACCATGGTTCTTCTCATCTCCAAAGGGAGATGCAAGAGCCAAGAACAGGAGCTTGTGTTTGGAGCAGTGTTGTGTCCGAAGGGGCAACAGCAGCACCGAACTGGAGGACAGAGTTTCAGTGCATCCCCTTTGTTTGCAGATGCTAAGGAAAAATGCTTTAGGTTTAAAGGCTTAGCTTAGAAGGGCTGAGGTGTTAAAGTGACCAGCAAAAAAACCTGATTTTTCAGATTATAATAAGTAATGGAAGCAAAACCTCAGTCAAAGTCTGCACTTTCTTTCTGTCCTACCAGCCATTTACAGAGTATGAGGTCCTACCCAAGACCTTTACAATAACAGAAACTGAGGAAGAGACTTGGAATAACATTTGGCCAAACTGTCCTGCAGTGTGACAGACAGAATGGGATTCTGTGCCCCTTTGCACACCTTATAGCTCTTCCAGCAAGAAACACTCTGTGCTTCACTACAGATCCCTAAACCCCTACAAGAAATAATGCTCTCTAAAGCAGTCTCCCGGGACAGATACTTAGGCCCATTTCCCTCCTTCAGGCATTCCTCTTTCTTATTAATTGACAATGGCTGAAGGGTAGACTTAGCTCTGAGGCTGTGTAGGCATCAATTTTTCATCTGATTATTAATATGCTTGCAGCAGGTGTTGGAAGCTTTCTATTTTAGTGGTCTCAGAGAAGAGGAAAGGATATGAGAACCACTTATCTTCCTTTAAACCATTGCTGACAGGGTTAGTAGGACAGGAAAAGTGGATGCAGATAACCCCGCTGTATATTAGTAAGGTGGTTTGTTTCTAATTCTGTAACTGTGAAGTCTGTCTCATTTGGCTATCTCTATCTTGTCTGAATTTCTTCCTTTCTCAATTATCTTCACCTGGTCTTTCTTTTTATTATTCTTCATAGGGTAAATGTGAAAAGCTACCTTCTGTGAGATGATTTCCCGAGACCTTAAAATGGGAAACCTTTACTAAATCTTGGTGAATCTGACAGCTCAGGATGCATGTTGCTGGCACAAAAGCTGTTGACCCTCATCTGGTGTTATCTGCAATAAGGAACTTGCTGGAATGTGGGAGAGATGTGTCTGCCGAAAGATCTGCTTCACTGGGAATATATCAATTGCCAAAATAACCCTGCTTTCAGGTCATCCAGCTCCAAACCTGCTCAGACTGATTTGAAAGGAACAGTGCCATTCTTCAGCCTATGAGTTTTAGATTCATTTTGTCTTCTATCAGCAAGAATGTTGTTCATGTTTCTTACAATGACCTGAAGTCTGCTCCTGGTAATTTAAGAAGTAGTTCATGAAGGAGATTGCTAGTGAAACCCCTTCTTCCCAATGACCATCTCTTGCCTGCCTGCCTAAACAAATCCATATTTTCATTATCTAGAAAGTATTTAAAAAATATCTTTACATACACACTGGTCATGTATTATTAATTATTTTCTGCTTTAGAAAAGTCTTAATTCAGTTAACAGAAGAGCAGAAGTTCTATCTAATTTGATGGGTAAGGCATCCACCATAGAGAACTGAGAGCAGATCCATGTTATGAATAAATCTTTCAAACAGTCATTAGATCCCGAGTTTTGGCTTTGACTAACTGTCCTTATTATCAACCTGATCTACATGCTTCTAGGAACTAACACTTTAATAAGCATCTGCATATGTTTTAACTCTACTTTGAAATACGACATTGATTATTGCAGGAAGGTGATAACAAATCTCATTAATAGCTCAGACTAAAAGAGGGGAGATTTCAATTGGATATAATGAAGAAATTTCTTACAATAAGGGTGGTGAGGTACTGGCACAACTTGCCTGAAGAGGTGGTGGATGTGTCATCCCTGATGACACTCAGGGTCAGGCTGTATAGGTCTGAGCAACTTGATCGAGCTGTAGATGTCACTGTTCATTGCAGGGGAGCTGGACTAGATGACCTTTAAAGTCCCTTCCAGCTCAAACTGTTCTGTGATTCCATGATTCTACGACTCTACATGGCATCTCCTTCTTCACTTCTGTGCTATCATTGGCCATTTGGGTATCCTGTCTTCTTTCAATAGAAAGGGGACATTGAATTGCACCTGTTTGTGAACACACTTGAGCAAATCCCTGTGCCAAAACTCTTTTTTCTTGAGCACTAGAAAACTTTCTCTGTGTAAATGATAACCTCCCTGCACATTTTGCTTTTGCTGCCTTTTTGTACACACTGGACTCAAATACCTGTGCTTCAGGGATATCTGACAGATCTCAACACCCAGCTTTGCTTAACAGGTGAAGCTCTGAAGTAGGTCAGCATGGATCAGCAATGCAGAGCTTCTGTATCTCTGGCAAATCCTTTAAATGTCTTGCTTTTGTAAATAAAATTTGTATATATTTAGTATCTACTTTAAAACGTTAGTTCTCTTACTGCGGTGGGACTGATGCCTTTGGTTAAAGGCTGCCAGCACAGCCAGTGAGTATTCTGTGTTAAGACTACCACCAAGAGGCCAGTAAGGAGATGGCTGAGGAGTTTTATTTGCATCATTTCATGAAGTGAATGCTTAGCAGGAAAGGCAATGACTGGAGAAACAGAGAAAGTAGATTCCTAATAACCAGCTGAGCCCCTCTCTGGCATCACTTCATGGCAGCAGGATCAAAGGACAGGGGGTATAGAAAAACACAGCAGTTGTATGAATAGCAATGCAGCACAATGCAGCAAGCATGGAGAAATGTTTCAGCATGCACCCTGCATGGCAGTGCTTGGCTTCTGTTGGAGCTACACAACAGATACAGCCTGGACATCTCTGTTTCCTAACATCCCGGGTCTAGTATCACATTAGCAGCAAGCAATGTTTCCTAGCAATGCTAGGACCCCTCAACATCGTATTGTTGAACATGGCAGAGACAGTAACAGCAAGCCTTATAAACATCATTCTAAACAACTGTTTCCTTTTGAGTAGGGACTTCATTTCAGCCCTTATGCTCAAGCTTCAGTATCAAAAGTAGACAATAAGCTCCTACAGCTATATGCACCCACTACAACCATGACCAAGGCTTCTAAGAAGAAACTGTGTCAGCACCTTGCATGACTGGAATGCTGTCGTGGATGGGTATGCACATTTTAGGAAAGACAGGCCAGCAAGGGAAAACAGTGGAATTGCTCTTTGTTTTAGAGAGAAGTAGAATGTATGAGCACCAGCTGGAGATGAATGATGAAGGAGTGGAGAGCTTGTGGATGAGAATTAAAGGGCAGAATAATATGGGTGACATCATGAGTGTTTGCTATCAGACACCTCATCAAGAGGTAGAAGCAGATGAGGCCTTTTACTGACAGCTGGAAGTAGCATCAAGATCACAAGCATCAGTTCTCAAGGGGGATTTCAATCATCCTCATATTGCCCAGAGAGGCTGTGGATGCTCTGTCCCTGGAGGTGTTCAAGGCCAGGTTGGATGGGGTCCTGAGCATCCTGGTCTAGTATTAAATGGGGAGGTTGGTGGCCCTGCATGTGACAGGGGGGTTGGAGATCCATGATCCTTGAGGTCCCTTCCAACCCTGGCCATTCTGTGATTCTGTGATTCTGCAAATGGTTTTAAGCTCAAGGAGGGAAGATTTAGGTTGGATGTCAGGGCGAAGTTCTTCACAGAGAGAGTGGTGAGGTGCTGGAACAGGCTGCCCAGAGAGACTGTGGATGCTCCATCCCTGGAGGTGTTCAAGGCCAGACTGGATGGGGCCCTCAGCAACCTGCTTGGGTACCAGATCTGGAGGTTGGTGGCCCTGCCTGTGGTAGGGAGGCTGCAGTTTGATGATCCTGTGGTCTCTTCCAACCCAAGCCATGTTATGATTCTATGATTCCATGATTCTATGATTCAATTTGCTGGAAAAACAACAGGGCCAGACATACAGTCAAGGAAGTTTTTGCAGTGCATGGAAGAAAACTTTCTGGTGAAAGAGGTGGAATTAATGAGGAGAGATGTGCTGCTGGACCTTCTTCTAAACAAGGAAGGGCTGTCTGAATGTCACAGGGTACATGGAGGAATTTCATACCTTTGCTTCATATGCACTTCTGCATCAGACACTGTTCTGTCAGACTGCTGCCATCTGTCACATAGCAACAAAATTTAATGGAATATGATGAAAAGGTTCAATTTCTACTGTCCTACCACTACCATTTTCCTCTGATGTCATGGGACAGCATAATAAAGTAGGAGGGATTACTTTTGGAGTAGCCCTCATATACACCATACCTTGAGCTTGCCATAATTTAAATTTCCTTTCAAACACTGTTATGGTTTGAAACATAGCACAGATAAATAGATTTTCACCTTGAAGACATATGTTTAACTCATTTAAATGAACAGTCAAATCCATCAAAAATGTTAAATCTGTGTTCTGAAACAAATTTTCCTTTTAATTCCATAAATGATTTGATCTAATTTTGTGAATCATAAAATCTTTTTACTCTGACTTAGGCACCTTTTTCCAGAAAAGTAAACAATGTTCCCACAGTCAGTATCCATACTTGTAAGGAATTCCTGGAATTGTTTATGATTCAATCCCTTGGACTTCATGAAATTCACAGCTTAAGTGATGAATTGCACAGCATTATCCATTTTTAAAGCTTTAGCACATAAATGTTCTTGATATGCAATGCAGCATTATTTCATTAAACATGAGTTGTTGGCAGCAATTAAATTGTCTTCTATTAATTTTGTAAGTCCCTCTTTTTCACCAGCTGCCACGAATGCACCATCACTAGCTATACCAGATATACTGACAAAGGTTAAAGAAAATCACATTAATGTAATTTTTACTGCTTCATACTAATAAAGAGATTTAGTTCTGTCTTTTAATGGCACCAAATAAGCCATTTCTTTAGTGATATTATATTTGTTATCAATGCCTTCAATAAAAATGGCAAGTTGAGCCACATCTGTAGCATCAGTACTTCCATCTATTGAACGCATGAAATTTGAAATTAGCAGTATTACTCTCCAAATTTCTTTGAATAGATTTTTCTATTTCTTCAATTTGCCTGGCTGTAGTCTGGTGATACAAACTCATTTTAGAAAGAAAAAAATGATTTTTTTTTTTTCTGGACAAATTATACAGGCCATGCTATCTACACCTTGCTTAAAAAACTCACCACTAGTAAACCAGTTGGAATCAGGTTTGCTACCACAACTAATTGTTATAATTGAGTCTGTTAGAGCTTGTTGAGATTACAGATGTTTTTATGTTCTGCCATCTCATCTTTAGGAAATATTCCTTGATAGGAATTGAACTTGGCAGCATATTTTTGAAAAAAATGTCTTTTTAAATCATGATCTTTGAAAACTGATATGATTTGCATACCAATTAAGCATAGTGATATATTATTTGTCACAACAGCAAAGAATATATATTCATCTGTTCATTTTTCATTGAATACTCTTTTAGACCAGAGAGTTCAGATTTCTCGACATATAGAGAAGAAAGATTGCAAAACAAAAACCAAACCTTGAGTGTGTGGTGATGCTGTTGGCCCCATGTGATGAAACTTGCTAAGAAATTCCCATAAGAGACTGGTTATTGGTCCATCAAGATAGCCATAAAGATAGTCAGTCCTGCACTACTTAATTTGACTGCTTCTACTGTAAGACTGTGAGAGTGAAAGTGCAATTAAGAAGAGAGACGGTCCTCAAAAGAGCTTTTTAGAAAACCTTTCCTTTGTTGAAGAGAGTGGAAGTTTCCCAATTTAATGGAAGAGCGTGTTACAAAATGGTTCTTGTGGAGCACTGTTGTACCAGATCTGGGGAATAGAAACAATTATCATTACAATGAAATATACTTGGAGAACACACTGATGAAGTAAAGGGATTTGAATTCTGGGTGTTGTTATGCAGCCTTAAATTCCCTGGCTATACTGTGAGCATCGTGCACAGAAAGGATGTGATACTGTTTAACAGTCCCAGGGAACCCACCTAGAGAGATGGGTGTTTGGAGTACAAGTGTCCAGTCTACCACATGGCTGGCTGTGTCCTGAGCATCACACAGGGACAGGACAGTTAGAATCAATCATAAAACTCCAGGATTGGGTAGGCTAAACAAGGAACTTCTAAAATCAGTTGATGAAGGTCAAAATTCACATTTTCACTCCAGTTCTTCTCATCCCAATAAAGCCAGCAGCAAAGTTCCTACTAGCTTCAAAAAATGGTGAACTCTATTCAGGTGGTATAGATAGGATTAAGGAAATCCCATGTGGCCTGATCTGCCCGAAGGATCTGATATTGTTATTTGCAATATAGCAGATGTGACATATTTGCTAGTCCAACAGCTTTAAGGAGTACACGATGCAGCTTCTCAGCCTGCACTAAGCAAAAATCCCGTGCTGGTGAATAATAAAGAGCCAAAGTAGCCCTGGGGATAACAACTCTGTTTTTCTTGCCCAGCATGCCATTTTGGAGATCCTGGAATTCCTTAAGACCTAGAGAAATTAAAGCAGAAAAATTGAAATATGCCTCTGCAAGGCTCTGAGACAAGAAACGTTTTTGCTGGCTTGTATTTTTTTCATCCTCTGTGGCTGTTTCAAAAATATCTTTAAATATTAAAGGCAGCAATATTTATTTTACTGAAATAATGTGTGTGGCACCATGAGATTTCCCTATTTGTGTTTAGCACAAAGAGCAGTTTGAAGTCTCATATATGAAAGTATTTTCAAACCTGATAAATAAAGAATACAGAAGATTTTTAATAACATAACCTCCCCTTTTCTCCAGGGATGCTGATATGTGAACCTCCCTGTGGCCTAAATTTGGCACGCCACATCTCCAGACTTAGGGTGGGTGAAAAATGAGCCCATTATTATAGCTCAGATCTGCACTCCTGATCCACCACTTCATCTCCAGAAGTTATCTGAGCTAAAATAGTGCAATACAAGTGGTGTAAGATCTCCGCAATGCACAGATTACAAATCACCTGATATTATCATGAGTCTTATTCTGATCTTTACTAAGTCTGGCTTTAAATTCATTACTTAGTTGAAGATGTCTTTATGGAGAAGCTGAGAGCTTCCTTTCACCAAATCACCGAAATATTAAATCCATGTTTTCATTTCAGATGTTAGATGATAATAATGGATAATCCAGGTGTGATATTCAAATTCAGACCAGGTCCTGATCATAAATACTGTGGAGCTCCCAATCAGTTCAATGTATTTCACAATCCAGAAGTATAGATTTGCCCTAAAAATCAAGTCCACGCAGGCCATGGCCATGTATAAATAACCAAGCATTTCCAGGGTGTGACGATGGGTAAATACAATAAAAAAATTAGTGGAAGAACACATTTGCATCTTTTAATTTAAAAAATAGACAGTGAAGCCCTTTAAAGATAAAATCATTTTAATGTATTTTGGAATTTACCTCTGGAAGGAATTTCAAGTGGTTACTGGTACTGTCTGTCTTATGATCTGTTGAGATCCTTTCATGCATTGGAAAGAAAACACTTGAAAGTTCTGCTTTCTATACTTTTCCTTTTTGTCCAGAATCTATTTGCTCCTCTGCTTCTACAAGGCTATGACTGTCCTTACTGGCACAATAGATAAGTTATAAAAATTTTCAATTCAGAATATTTTTCCCCAGTTTCCCCTTCTCCTCTGGAAGTGCTTCACCACCTATTCCCAAAGAACTTTATTTTTGGCTGAAGAAACATTCAGCAGCCAAAAAACATAGAATCATAGAATCACAAGATTGGAAAGAACCTACAAGATCATCTAGTCCAATCATCCTTCCATTACCATTGCTACCACAAGTCGCTAAGCCATATCTTGCAATTCCTCATCCGGACAATCCCATATCCCTCATACAACCCCGTATCCCTCATCCTTCCTTGCCTTTGCAGTAGACCAACAGGACTGGGGGGAAATTTTATAGAATCATTGAACTGTTTGAGTTAGAAGGGATCTTTAGAGGTCATCTAGTCCAGCAATGAACAGGGACACCTACAACTAGGTCAGGTTGCTGCTCAGAGCCTCATCCAGCCTGACCTTGAATGTCTCCAGGGCCAGAGCATACATCACCTCTCTCAGCAATCTGTTCTAGTGTCTACGTATCTTTACTGTAAAATCTTAAGTCCAGTCTAAATCTCCCTTCTTTTGGTTTGAAACCATTTGCCTTTGACCTGTTTCAATTGAACCTGCTAAAGATTTCTTCTCTCTTATAACCCCTCCTTAGATACTGAAATTTTAAATACTTAAAGTTTTGCTGGTGTGTTGAAATAACAAGTCTATTCCACTAGTTTTCCTAAAATCATAGAATCACCAGGGTTGGAAAAGACCTCCAAGGTCATCCAGTCCAACCTCCATCTATAACCAATACTTCTCCAAACACATTTAATCTTTTTCTTGAATGCCACCAGGGGCTGTGACTTCAGTACTTCCTGCACAGTGCATTTCAGCACCTGAGCACTCTTTCAGAGAATATTTTCCTAATTTCCAATCTGAACATCCCTTGGCAAAACTTGAGGCCATTCCGTTATGTCCTATCATGCTACCTATGTGGGAGAAGAGACTTACCTGCATCTTGTCACAATATCCTTTCATACAGTCGAAGAGAGCAACAAGGTCTCCCAAAGACTCTTCCAGACTAAACAGTTCCCCAATTCCCTCAGCCTCTTTTTGTAAGACTTGTGCTCCTCATCAGTTTTGTTGCCCTTCTCTAGACATGCTCAAGGGCCTCAGCGTCTCTCTTGTAGTGAGGAGCCCAAAACTGAACACAGTACTTGAGATGTGGCCTTACCAGTGCTGAGTACAGAGGGATGATCACCTCCCTGCTCCTGCTGGCTGCACTACTTCTGATACAAGCTAGGGTGCTGTTGACCTTCTTGGTCACCTGGGTACACTGCTTTCTCCTGTTCAGTCTAGCATCAACCAACATCCCCACGTCTGTTTCCTTCGCACACTGACTTCTAGCCACTCTGCCCCAAGACTGTAAGCGTTACCTGGGATGATTGTGGCCAAAGTGCAGGAGCTTCCATTTGTTCTTGTTAAATTTCAACCCATTGGCCTCAGCCCAGCTATTCAGTCTGCCCAGACCCTTCTTAAGGACATTCCTATCCCCAGAAAGATAAATACTTGCTCCCAATTTGGTGTCATCTGCAGTGTCACTTACTGAGAGTGTACTCAATCTGCTCATCTAGGCCATCAAGAAAGATATCAAACAGGACAGACCCCAGTATCAAACCTTGCAAATCATCATTAATAACTGATCATCAGCTGAATTTAACACCATTAACCACTACTCTCTAGGCCAAATGTCCATTAAGTTATTTTCCCAGCAAAGAGTGTACCTGTCCAAGTCATGGGCTGCCAGCTTTTCCAGGAGAATGCTTTGGGAAACAGTGTCAAAGGCTTTGCTGAAGTCTAGGTAGACTACAACAACGGGCTTCCCTTTATCCACAGGTGAGTCGCTCAATCATAAAAGAAGATCACGTTGGTCAAGCAGGACCTGCCTTTCACGAACCCATGCTGGTGGGGCCTGATCCCCTGGTTCTCTAGCACATGTTGTGTGGTCTCACTCAAGATGATATGTTCCATAACCTTCCATAACACCAAAGTCAGACTGACAGGCTTGTAGTTCCCAGATCCTCTTTACGACCCTTCTTGTAGATGAGAGACACGCTGGCAAGCCTCCAACCCTCTGTGACCTCTCCAGTTGACCAAGACTGCTGATAGATGGTAGAAAGTGACTTGGCTATCACCTCTGCCAGATCCTTCAGCACTCTCCCGTCTGGCCCCATGGATTTCTGGCAGTCCATATGGAGAAGCAGGTATCTAACTGTTTCCACCTGAACCTTGGGATGTTTATTCTGTTCCCCATTTCAGACTTCCGGGTCAGAGGGTAGAGTACCCTTAGGATAACTGGTCTGATAATTTCAACTGTAATCAACTGTAACTACCAAATTATTTGGCTAGTTTTATCCTCCCTTCACACAGTCAAAATAATAGATTTCATATTTTGCTGTCTTCAGAGACCAATATGCTTTGAGCCTAGAACTCCAGTGCCAAGTTTTGTCCCACTAACCCGGGGTTATCAGGACTCTGTCTCTAGAGGACACCCTGGTTCATGGGGAAGGAAAGGGATGATAAACAGAGGGGAGTTTCTTGCGCTGTGTGTTTGCTCTTTAGTCAGCCAAGGGAATTTCTTCTCATTCATTACAGCAGCTGAAGTCAGACAAGAATGTGTACCCTTTCAGGACTATAAAGATGAATATCCGGTGCAGACTGCTATCCTAGGGTAAAATGGAAGTGGTTTCCATTGACGAAAAATGGCTAGAGACAGGAAGAGTAAACGTAGATAAAATATACAGTGAGGCATGTGCACAGCCTGCCTGTAGAAACTGTGGACGCTCCATCCCTGGATGTGTTCAAGGCCAGACTGGATGGGCCACTGTGCATCTTCATCTGGCAATTGGCATCCCTGCCCAAGGCAGGGGGTTTGAGTTTGATGGTCTTTAAGGTCCCATCCAACCTAAGCCTTTCTATGATTCGATGATTCTATGTATATTTCTGAGGCAAAAGATCCTGAGGTAGCATGGAGGGTTTAAAGACATGAGTGAGATATTTATTACAGGACACAAAGTTTCTGTGCATCAACTGACCTGAGGGAACTGTCTCTGCAAGTACTTTTGTCTTGCAGTAAATCTGAGTTAATTTAAGTTACACCAGGCCTCTTTCTTTAAAATAATCAAAATGCTTCAAATAACTTCACACTTGCTATAGGCAAGAAGCTTGTGCACAGACTGTTGCCATGGAAATCTGCTCACGCAGTTTAGCACAAAGGAAATATCGCTACTGTTTCATTAATTACTCTATTAAAGCAAAATGCCATCCAAGATCAATGCCTGCTATGCTAGGTGCTGTACAGATATGCACTGAGAAATACTTTTTCCCTAAAAGCATATGACTGAAACAGAAAATTTCTTTTCAGCAAAAAAATGTTTATTTTACAAAGTTAAGAACTGAACCAGAGTCACAGAAATCAAAGCCAGCTCACTGCTTCCAGATCAACCAAGTTATTGCAAAGGAAGTCCAAGCCTGGAAATCCATGGGGACTCCAATAACAGTGATGTGGGTACTGATGGGCTTCCAACTTGCATCTGAAATTTGAACCACTCACTGGGTTTCTGAGGTTTTTGTACAGATCTGAGCTCTGTAAATCCACTAGCAAGCACAAGCTAATAATCAGATATTTTCCTGTAATGGCACTTCATATGTCAGCCTCTATTCATTTTCTTCTCCTTGTTACCCAGGAGGTAATGGCACAGCTCTTCACAGCAAAGATGCACCCTGATACATGGTGCCTCTGAAAACAAGGCACAAAATTGAAGTTGGTGGAGTGTAATGAGTGGCATTTTCATGGTATAATGGGTTTCAGCCATTATCTTAATAATCATAGAGCTGTCATGTTTATCAAGGATTGACAGGCTAAATTCAAATGACTGCTTGTACTCCATCAATGTTGATGATGGTGCTTTCCCACGTGTGTCACATAATTATGTTTCACATAAAGTTGGGATTTCACAGTCATCCACACGGTAAGGTGTAACTGCCACAAAACAGTTTGTTGCTTTGTTTATTTGTTTGTTTGTTTGTTTTTGTTTGCTTCTTTCCCCACAGCTGATTAAGAAATAATTTTTCCTGAGACAGGTCCTTCCTGTAAGACTTCTCAAGGCTTGTCCACAAAGAACAACGGTATGAAAGGAGATCTCAGTGAGATTTTGTTCAAGTTAAGAAATCCAGAACCAAACCCACTGTACTATCATAGCCTACAGTTATTCTCCTCCTGCTTAGACAAGTCATCATTATTTAAGTGCACATGAAAGGATTTACTCAACCATATCTATAATAATCAATTAGGATTATTTTCCCTTTCCCCTTTTATCCTTTGGCCTATGCCAAAGCATAAGGAGATATACTAGGGGAAAGTGTGCATCTACGGATCTTATATTTTCCTCTGAAATGTCCAGTTCTTGCTAATGTGAAACACAGAGTGAAGTACAAAACTAGTGTTGCCCTGAGTCTGATGTTTCTTGTACTCTGATGTTCCCTATGAAATAAAAATAAAAATAAAAATAAATTTAAAAATAAAAATGAAAAAAAAAAAGCGAGAGAAAGAGGAAGAGGGAGAGGAAGAGGAAGAGGAAGAGAGAAAGAGGAAGAGGAAGAAAGAAAAAGAAAAGGAAAAAGAAACAGAAAAAGAAAAGGAAAAAGAAAAGGAAAAAGAAAAGGAAAAAGAAAA
>JAPSGF010000042.1:2374720-2447665 GCA_035772895.1 Perdix hodgsoniae
AAAGAAAAGGAAAAAGAAAAGGAAAAAGAAAAGGAAAAAGAAAAGGAGAAAGAAAAGGAAAAAGGAAAAAGAAAATGAAAAAGAAAATGAAAAGAAAGAAAAGGAATAGGAAAAGGAAAAGGGAAAAAAAGTTATTTTGTCAGGTAGTGCAATAAAACATCATATTATACATTTTCTGCAAAATTCCATGCACTTCCTTTCATTCACCAGTGTCATTTGGGTGTGTTCTCGGGTTTTTCTGACTGTTTCTGGATTCCACTAATATTTCTGATTATCTTTTCCACAGAATAATATTTTAATACTCAAAACTTACAGGAATTACGATTAACACCTCTGAGTGAAAATAATCTGTTAGCAGAAAAAAAAATTCTTCTGGACAATTTAAACAAATGTATATTAAACTAATAATTCTAATCTTCCCACTGTTATGCAGTTGTATTTCAGAAGACATAAAATATTTTTTGTCTTTCTTTGCACTGCAGTAGAAAAGTGATGGGATCACCATTCCTTGAGATGTTCAAGAAACTTGAAGACCTGACACTGAAGAGCATGGTTTAGTGGGAATGGTGGTGATGGGTTGATGGTTGGAATGGATGATCTTAGAGATTTTTTCCAATCTTTATGATTCTGCAACTCTTTGTTGGAGGCTTTCTCCAAGCACTGTTTCTTTTTAAACACCTCAGAAATCATAATACACCATTTTTTTTTCACAGTTCTCACATACACTGGTTATTTTCTAAAAACCATACTGTCCTGTTGTTTTTAAGTGTGCAGAGAATCATTTCACTTGTGAGAGGAACTTAGCAATATAATGTATTTTTTATCCATCATTGGATAATCATTTAGATAAAAATATAATGGGAAAATATGTAGTTCTCAATACTGGTACCTAAGTGAATCTAGCTTCTGTACATTTCCTATCTCTGTACTGTAGACAATGAGAAACCTTGTAGTCTAGTGGCAATTTAGGCATTCCTTTACCATCTGGAAGATGAAGAAATAAAGCCAGCTATCCCATACAGAGCTGGCAAAATTGAAGAAAGGTTGTTTTGTTTTTTCTTTCAGAGTGCTTAAAGGATTTCGGCTTCCTCCAGGGACTTATCAGCAGGCACAAAGTTTCTTGGACTTCCAGCATAAGTTGACAGTAAGAAGTATAAAAAAGTAAAAAACCTCTTGAATGAGGATTTAATTTGGCATCAGGAAAAGGAATGTGGATGTACTGAGTCAATTGATATCTTCCTTGCCTTCTAAAGCAGTCCCCAGTTTCATTTTGTTGTGAAAAGCGTGACTGAGCTAATTAAGTGCAGTGATCTGAAATGTTAGAATCTTCATCTGAGGAAGTCAGATAGCAAACTGACAGACCCACCTGAGTGGGTGACAGCACACCCCATCCTCACACTGACATCTTTTTTTTCATAAACTGTGTTGAGCCTAACTCAGAACATTAATAATAACTGACTATAACTGGAGCCTGGGCAACTCAGTCGGATGTAGGTGTATACATGGTAGACACATAACATAAATTTCATCCCATGCAAATCTTTGTGTATGGGTACATGGCATTATGCAGAACTATTCAGATACAAATGGGGCTGGTCTAATGTTCTTACCTTGTGACCAGGTTCATTATGGTCACAGTATGTAGAAAGATGAAGCTAACTAGCTGGTCAGCAACACTATTAGAGTCAGCCTAGAATTTCAGCAGGATACTAAGTGGTTGTACAACTCAGAACTAGCACAAAAGTCTTGCATCCATCCATACACTGTAGGGATGCATCAATGCGTCTGTCCATTGCATCTATGAACAATAATAATATGGAAGTGAGAAGAAAACACGTGGACTTCACACAAGTCTTGCAAAAAATGTTTGCAAGCAGGTTGGTTCAGGTTCATGGGATGAAAGTAGACGTTGCTATCTTTCATGCAACTTTACCAAGCCTCTGAATCTCCAAAGAATGATGTCTTAGCTCAAAGAGAGAGATTCCTGGAAAATCGCAGAATGTCTTTCCTCTGGTTTTTACAGCTCCACACCCCTTTCTTCTGGTTTTTACAGCTCCATGCCCATGGTATGTCTTCTTTAATCTTCTTCTTTATATTTCCCCATTGAATTCAACTCTATGGTGGGTTTATCTTGATAGCTGGCTGGATGAGGTCCTCAGAGCTGAGGGGTAATATATATATTTATTTTTTTAAATGATTCAAAAAAGAAAGGAGAAAAAGTAAAATTAATTCCCTGCGAATTCAATAGCACCTTTTTCAGTGAATATGAGTGTTATTTCATAAGATTCTTCTTATGAATGGAGGAGCTTGTACTAATAAAAGAGAAGACAGAGAAACAGTAGAACAAAAATTGTGTTGGGATGAAATATCTCTGTAACACTCAGACCAACTAAAGCCAAGATTTGGTCATGCTATGGCTAGACAAGGACTTTTCAGAATAAAGAGCAGAATATCTTAATATATAAAAGTTTATCCCATGGAGGCAAGACAAATAGAATCATAGGATAATTAAGCTTGGAAAAGATCTCTAAGATCATCTATCATCTAGTCCAATTATTAACTCATCACCACCATGCCCACTAAATCATGTCCCTCTCTGCTACATCTACCTTTTTCTTGAGCACATCCAGAAACAGGGATTACACTATCTCCCTGGGCAGTCGTTTCCAATGCACTACCACTCTTTTTGAGAATGAATTTTTTCTAATATCTAACCAGAAACTCCCCTGGCACAACTTAAGGCCATTACCTCTCATCTTATAGGACCAGGTAAAAGGGATACCATAGGAACTGAGGTAATCATATTCTGTTTTTGCTAAATTTCAAAGCGGGATTCACATTGAGATGTATAGACATAAAAGAGGTGTTTAAATATACGGTCTGCAAGTGTGTTAATGTTTAAACATTATAAAACTGGAAAGAATTGGATCTGCTTCAGGCAAAGATACAGTAACTATCCTGCCTGTGGCAAGGGAGTTGGAACTTGATGATCCCTGAGGTCCTTTCCAAACCAAGCTACTTTATGTACTCATTGTCATTTGAGACACCCATAAAGTATCTAAACAATGGAATAGAGCTGATGGAGACAACAATCTGCAGGAGACCTCTGAGCTGTGAGAGGTGAGAGATTCTCTGCAACATCTCAAATGAACCTGTCTGCCACTGCTCATGACATAGACTTGAGACCCATTCAGTGATAAGCTCACCATAAAGCAGGAATCTACTTATGCTTAGCTAGAAGTGTGGACCAGAAGGACATGCTGGAGAGCTCTATTGCAGCAAAAGAGCAACAGTTCTGCCACTTTAAAGGGATATTCAAAGCTTTCAACAAAAGAAATCTTTATTTGAAAAGCATCTGCATGCCATCAGTAAGGAAAAGAAGGGTGGCACTGGCTTTTTTTTGCTGTTGTTGTTACTGAGCTTTAAACAGGAAAAAAAGACAAATAGAGCTATTTTTGTTGTATAAAGCACAAAGATAATATAACTACGGGGAAATATATTCTTGAAATATCATTAGAGAAATGAAATTACAGGAAAAAAAAAAGATAAAAACATGTATTTATATGCACATACACATTCACTGGGGGTTGGACTCGATCTCTGGAGGTCCCTTCCGACCCCTATGATTCTGTGATTCAAGTGCAGACACAAATGTACATGCTATTGCTTACCTTTTTTGCCAAAAAAATTTACAACAGCGATTGCTAGAAGACACTATGAATAGGCATTGTTTAGAATAAGGTTATAAATTCTGTTGTATGATATTACTAGATTTATCCGAGGTTGAAAATTAGAGCAGCATATATTTCCAGCTTTCATGTTTTCAAAAAAAAAAACAAAGGCAGAAAATATCATTTCACAGATCATAGCGATAAAATTACAAAAGCTAAATAAGGCGGAAGGAATAAATAAGGAGAGAGGGACAGGACTGAAAAATAAGTGGGTAGTTATCTGCAGTATTGCTGCCCCTAAATGTGGAGTTGGTATCATAAGCATGGCAAACTTTTCCTGCTGTTGTGTTCTACTGGATCCAAAAAGAACCTGGTCTACAGCCATAACCATGCCATATTCCTCTCTGCTCAGATGGGAGAAGCTAAGAGGAGGTTTTCACAACTATGTGTGTGCCTGGAGAAAGAAATAAAAACATCCATTTTCAAAACAAGTAAGAAGGAGGATGTAGGGAACTACAAGAGGATCAGCTTCATTGTATTTCCTGAGGGGTTTACAGAGCAAAGACTCATGGAATGTCCTCAGACACTTGAAGGGCAACAAGATGATAATTTGACCTGTAAGTAGAGGGTGAGAAAATTGTATTTGTTCAGCCTGGGAAAATGAAGGCTTCAAAGGAACCAAGTAGCAGCCTGTCAACAACCATGGGGAGATCACCAAGAAGACACAGACAAGTTCTTCACTGTAGTACGTGCTGGGAAATTGAGAGAAATTAGTCATAAACTGAAAAAAGATGTTCTGATCAGATATTTTGAAAAACATATATGTACTTACACCAAGGATAACTAAATAGTAGAACAGTAGAGAGGTACTGAAATTGATTTTAGTCCAGATAATTAGATAAGCACAACCCTAGAGACCTACCACGTAATGGGTGATATTAGTGTGTGTGTAGCTAGAGACTGGGAAGGTGGTTTATCTCCTCTGTACACCCATGTGGAACTGCACTACAAATGGTCCAGATTTAGGCTCTTTATGCAATATAAAAAAAGAAACTGATAAACCAGAGAGGGATTGGAGAGGCCCACTATGATGTCTGAGTGCTACAGCACAAGACGTGTGAGAATCCTTGTTTTTTGCTTCCTGAGGTGTTTCTTGTGATAAGACTGACTTATCTAGGAGATGAGTGATGGGTGTTGCCATGTGGCAATCAGCATCACTGTGTGGACAATGTTAGCTGTTTGCCACCGGAAGAGAGTGCTCAGGATGGTTTATTGGTGAAAGATCTGGCCTGTGATCAATAACTCCAGCTTGCCATGGGAAACTGGGGAAAGATGCCATTTGTATCCTGTGAAGGCAGGGCACAAGTTGGCACCTCCCCGCTCCCTCTTATCTGCTGGCAAGGCCAGGAAGATAGGAACAAAGGAGTTTCTGCTGAGCCAGAAGCTGCCACTCCAAGGAGAGCTGACTCAACCACTTTGGATTTGAGCTGTCACTCCGAAGACAGCTGACTTGATCACTTTGAAAGCATTGAAAAGGGGCTGCCATCATCAACAGAACAACAATGCCTGGCGACCCACCACTACTGAAGATCAAAGACTGAACTATGAACCACGCTGGATCCATGGTGGTGACTATGTCCCTCTTGCTTCCTATAAAGATTCCTTGCTTCTTCTTTCCTATCTTTTCTATCGCCCTGCTTCACTTACCTATTACCCTAATTCATAATAGTGTCCGGCCTCACCTTTATTCATCTCCCTTATTAACATCTGTAATAAACGGGTCGGACCAACATTTGAACCGTTGTTTCTTAATCTCACGCCGGGTATACAGATATTAAAAGAACCTCCTCTCCTTCCTATAAATTGGAGTGAGACAACATGCAAGCTGAAGCCTGAGCAGCTGGGCCCAGTCTGGATATAAGTGAAATAAGGGGATTCAGTAGCTGTTTTCAACTGTTTGAAGTGTGACTGTAGAAAGAACTGAGATAGACTTTTCATGGGGGTGCACTGTGGAAGTACAAGAGGCAGCAACCTTTAGAGAGAGTAGATCTTGAACTGCTCAAGACCTTTTGTCTGATGATCTCCCAGCGTTTTCTTCACACTCTTTCCTCACTCCTTTCAGCCTATAAGATGTACTGAAGGCATGTTTAGGGAGAAGGGTACAATGCCATTTAGGCTCAGGGAGAAGCAATACTGACTGTTTCATACAATCAGGAGTAAACTGGTTCAGATCACAGAATCACAGAAACACAGAGTGGTTTGAATTGGAAGGGACCTTTAACGGTCATCTAGTTCAACTCCCCTGTAATGAACAGGGGCACCTACAGCTAAATCAGTGTGCTCAGAGCTCTGTCAAGCCTGACCTTGAATGTCTCCAGGGATGCTGCACCTCTCCAGGCAAATTGTTGCAGATGATGATCCTGTTTAACTAATGTTCCTGTATGGCACTCCAGAAAAAGTAAATACAGACATAAAATCTCATTTTATTTAGACCAAAACTTCAACTCAGATCATAAGAGCCCATCTGAATTTCTAACTATTTTGCATCTTTCTTTAAGACCCAAACAATTGGAATTTTGCAAAGCTCAATACTTGGCACTGCTTTACCAGAGATGGGGCTCTATGTTCCCATCTGAAAGGACTGACTTCAGTGTAAGTACATCCAAGACAGTGACATCATTTGAGAGTCTAAGACATTATGTCCTAAGGTCTCTCATTCCTCAGGACCCCTTGGCAGTCATTCCCAATATGCCTTGTTGAATGAAACAAATCTAGTTCTAGGATAAATAGAAACATGTTTGTTTTGGCCCTGCTGCCTGGATATTTTCCCAAAGATTTTGCTCAGTTTTAAGTAACTGCCCTTGCCTTCTGCCTGTACAGCAAGGGGACGAGATGTCAGCAGACCTTGGCAGATTCACACATTGCATGGTGCCAGAAGAACAGACCTGCCTCAAAATAATTGTTCCTGATAGACTATTGACTTTGATTAGGAAATGCACATTAACATCTTTATTCATTTAGGCCTCACTTGTAGAAGGTAGCCTCCTTAAGTGTTCTATCATCTGGAATATTAAATCAGGAATTAAAAATGACAGGATGGACAATTTGGCAGCAAGTGTTTAATTAGGTAATAAATTAAAGCCCCTGAGAGCACAAGGATCTGTGGCATCTCTCTCTTTTTGGATATGAATCATATTGTTTGTCCAATATACTACAATCCCTTATTATAGACTACAGATGGAGAGACACACCCTTTGATGATGGAGGTCCAGAATCCTTTCTGTTGATTTTTGCAAAGCCACATTGACAGGAAGAAAACAAAATTATTAACATTCCAAGTGCTTTCCTGTTGATGCATTTGGCTGATCTTCCAAAATGTTATAAGCATTCTGTCTTTGTATTACCTATAACTCTTCTTCCAGACTTCCATATCTAAAACTAGGCATTTCATGGTCTATTTCCCCTGATTTTGCAATGTCTTTTCTAGGATTTTGGAATATCTTTTTTGAGAATGAAGAATGGAAAATGCCTCTTAGCCTCCTGAAGTCCCAGTGGGTGGGATGCCAAATGTCAGATCATATGCTGATATGGGAAACTGAATGCTTTAATTGCTCACTTAGTTACATTGGGCAGAAAGGTTGGTGCTGGGCTGTAGCCAGAGGTTTGTATCTCAGAATCATGCAGTAGGTCTTTCTATGTAACAGACTATCTTCTTCATCCTAATCTGGGCCTTCACACTACCATGCTTCAGTGGAAACTGAGTCATGGTTCCTGGCCAAGAACATATTGTGTGATGAAGATATGGTAGAAAGAGAACTGAAGCAAGAGACAGTGGTGACAACCATGTGGAATAAATGTTACTGGACAGGTTTGCAGTTTGATTTGTCTTTCTTTAACTTTTGCTTCATCCACAGTTAAACTTTCTTTTTCAGGTCATTGAACCTTTTTTTTTTTTCTTTTTTTTTCCCTCTTTCTCATTCAAGCTTTTTTTTCTCTTCCGTCAGTTTCTACAGGGAAAGAAAAAAAAAGCTGTTTCGGTACTACAGAGATTTCTTTCCTCAACGTGGAAATGAAACTATTCTTTGTTTTTGAAAATGTTACCTAAACTCAACAAAATTATTGACTGAATTTCCCCCAGTTTGGAAAGACTTTTTTTTTATTTTTCTGAAGCTCTGTACAAAAACAGTCTAACTTTAGAATCTGTTCCCCACACCTATGAGGCTCTACATTCGCTATTCTCCTACCATGCAGCCTATAAAAAACATTGCCTTATCCCATTCCCAGTGGAATCTGCAGGCAAGGAATATATAAATCCAGAGCAGCACTGAACCTATTTTTATTAACGCTTCTGGAAAACAAGAAGATCATATGAGGACAACATGAGAAATGTTTTAATGCTATCCTGAAGTTCAAGAAAGGAGTAAATTACAAGTATAACTATCTCTTATATTTTATGACTAGGCAAACACTCCAAGATCTCTTGTCCAATGGTAAACCCATAGAATCATCAAGACTCTCTTACAGCATTTTTAATTTGCCATTGATCTCTATTCTGTTTGGCTGCTGAAATGCTATTACCACTGACCACATAAAGCCACCATTCATCTGTGGACATTTTTTCTCTTCTTGCAAATTCTTATGCGTGGCTTGAGTGTATGGACTCATGGCACTACTTCTGGACTCTCTGTGCAGAGAAGTCTGCAGTTGATGGGCTTGAAGTATGGATCAAAAATATAGTGGTTGAGAAAAGGTCTGTCAAAATGAACAACTTTCACTCCATTACTCCAGCATCCGTCAGTCTATGGGATTAGTTCTCTATTTATCATGTTGGAGAAGAGATAAAACCCATTAAAAAAACTCGTCTCCACAATCACTATAGATTAAGATAGCTGGAGAGAATCAATACAGCTCCTTGCCACAGCCACACAAAAATCTGGTAATTCACATATCTAAAAAAAAAAAAAAAAAAAAAAAAAAAAAAAAAAAGTCAAGAACATTATCAGTTAAATATCTCAGTAATTAATGTATTTTCAATGTATCTTATGCTATTTCTTTAGTAGGCTGCAGTTTCTGTGCTGTTTGACAATTTTTGATAACAGTTCAAAGGATTATTTTTTTTCAGAGCATTAAGAGCACCACTGGGATGAACTGTGTATTATATGGACACTATGCCACTATGCCACTATGCATGCAAACCTAGAGACTCAGAATGAAAGTTTTCCCTTTCTATATTAATTTCATAATCATCCAACTTGCATGCAGTCCAGTATACAGAAATAGATAAGTCAAGACATTTAGAAAGGATGAGTTCTTCAGGTGAAGTAGACTAAGACTCTTCAGTTTTCAAGGTATAGATCATGCATACATACATACTTACACATAGGTCACAAAGCAGAGGTTCATAAAATCATAAATGAAGTGAAAAAAAAAAAAAAAAAAAAAAGAACTAATGGTTAGATATTTACTTTTTTTCCGGTACAAACATTAGGAAACACCAAAATAATAAATATTATTTTTTTTAAAACTTACCATTGTCATTTCAGTTGTGAGCTGCAAACATTAAACCTGTTGTTCAGTGATCCTTTGATGGAACAAGTGTTGCTAAAAGCAGAAAAACAATCAAATCTGGTTTCAAGATTGAATTGATTCTTAGGGATAAAAAAAACCCTTCATTTTGTTGTAAAATATTTTCATGAAATCTAAATGAGATTATGAGGTTTTGTGCTTGAATGAAAGCAAATAATATTTTTGATCAAAAGAGGGATATGGCATTTTGTTTTCGGACTACTTATATGACCATTTCCAGCCTTAAAAGGTTAAAACCAACCAGCCTTCCAGCCTTCCAGGCCAGGTTGGATGGGGCCCTGAGCAGCCTGAATTAGTAGCTGACAACTCTGCCCATGGTATGGTGGCTGGAACTAAAGGATCTTTGAAGTGCTTCCAACTCAAGCTCTTCTATTATTCTTCATTCTTCCTAGAAGAAAATAAACAATTATTGAATTAAAATGGCATGAAAAAAAAAAAAAAGTTTTTTTAGGAATCAGAGAAATGACATGTATTTTCTATTTTGCTCCTTGTATGCTTATTTCTATAGCAATCTAGATGAAGTCTATCCATTCATTAATAATTCCAGTCATTGCAAAATTTAGTATTTTGGGATAATTTATAATTCTAGCAAGAAAAAGTAGATGTTTGCTCTCTCCTGTCTAATTAGTAAATTGCTTTAGGGTCCTTGCATTACTTTAGAAGCCTTTACTTATCTGCAAAATAATTGACATTTATGATATTTACCCTTTTTTTTTTTCTAGGAGGCTTTGGAGATGAGAAATTGTACATGACAGTTATTTAGTTATCTGAAGTGCCACATAAATAACTCCTTACATATTCTGAGGATTCTTCAAAAAAATTCTGGCCACACTCAATGTAAAGGAAGTGAACAAAGCCAGACCACCCTCTCCTGTGAGAAAGTAGTTTTGTCAGTAGTTGTATTGCATGATTTGTTAAATATAGTATGCAGCTTAGCAGTAAATTAAACCTACAACCTTGGACTACAATCGCCCCACTCAGAAGTCCAAATGGGATTCAGAATTTCATTTAGGCAAGCCCAGTGTCTGGGAACTGTAGTTACTGGGATTTCATGGAATCATAAAAGGATTAAGGTTGGAAAGACCACTAAGATGATCTAGTCCAGCCACCAACCCATCATCAGCATACCCACTAAACTATGTCCCTCAGTGCCACATCTCCATGTTTCTTGAATGCCTGTAGGGACAATGAATCCACCACCTCTCTGGGAAGCCTGTTCCAATGCATTAACACTCTTTCTAAGAAATCTTTTTTAATATCCAACCTGACCTCCCCTTCTCCTATTTCAATAAAGGATGCTGTATTTTTGCAGCAGCATTTATCAATAAATTTACAATAGAAGTCAATTTACCTTTAGGCATACTGAGGAAAACAATTGCATAATTTCAGTGATTTATTAACTGAACAAGAAGAATTAACACAGCTAGCATGAGTATCTATAACAATGTATCTGGGAATTATGTTTTAATTAATTTCTCTAATATGTTCTCTAAGATTCCTGCTTGGGAGTTGACAAAACTCATTTCTCTCCCAAATTCCTTTGATGGCTTATAGTGTGTTTGTATAGATATTTCCACAATAAGTCCCAAAGAAGTCAGCACCTTCATTTTATACTGCACTAGAACTATTCAGTAATGTTAAGAATAGCCAGTTTTTCTTTGATGGTTTCTAAATATTTAAATGATATAGATAAATGCATCTTCCATCTCTCCTTCACTCTTCAAACACTTTCTTCAACAGCATAGAAGAGATCTCCAAAATGCCATTTAATATCACACGCTAGAGTGGGATGTTCAAGGCTTCTGAAATTTAGCCCCAGTAGCCCAGTATGGTAGCAAGGGAAACCTTGAGAGTTTTGTTAGTCACAGATTATAAAATAGTCTCCACAATGGTTAGGAGATAGTCCTTGCAAAATAGTCTTTGCAAATAGTCTTTGAATAATAGGAGTTAACATTAATTTAAATCATTGAGCCATTTGCAGTTGGTTATTTTAATGGCACAGTTGAGTACAAGTTGGAATATTTTTCTGGGCTTTGATGTCCTAGGCAAAGATTTTAATTATATGTTTATTTGCAGTATGTGGTCCTGACACCAGATGTCACTGCATGATACAGAGAACTTTAGAAGTGGTCCATGGTATGGTGAATAAATAGAAGGTGGTGCAAGAGCTGTTTGAATCCGTTTTTTTGCTGTTTACTTACAGGTATCCTCTTGAAGAAATATATTTTTACAGTAATAAAAATGACTCTTTACGTCAATGATCCAAAGAATGAGTAATAATGCATTCTTAAAACAGCTCACTTAATTATTTATCATGACTTTATGACAATATGAGGAGGTTTATGCATCTTGAAATCCTTTACTTTAATTTGAAGCATCACTTTCTGAATTCATTGCAAAGATGCCCCCATAAATTATAGAAATTGATTAAGCTGGTATTTTTACCTTAATAATTTTCCATTAGGAAATTGCATTTACCTCTAATCACAAAAATCATGCTCAAAAAACAATATCATTATTAATAATTACAAAACAACACAATATCCATTTAAAGTATTAGCTAGAAAGCAAATACAAATCACCATATAAAAATGAAGATTGATTAACAATTATACATTCTCAGCCAGGGGAAGAATAGTTACAGATGATTTTTCAAGCAAATAGACAGAAGTTATTTGTGGATAAGAATAGATGTGAAGGTAGGGATAATTGTACATGTCTCATTGTAGGCATCATCCACAATGACAATTATCCTTTCTATTCTGGGATGGGGCTGAGCACAGCTTTCTCTCAGCTATGTTTGCATCACATTTCTTCAACACTTCCAGGGACTGTGATTCCACCATCTCCCTGGTAGCCTGTTCCAGTACCTTACCCTCTTTCTGAGAAGAAATTTTTCATAATGTCCAACCTAAATCTCCCCTGACACGACTTAAGGCCATTACATCTAATCTTATCGCTTTATGATAAGAATCTTTTTGAATAAAGAAATATTCAAGGGGCTAATACAGTGAGAGTTAAAAATATAGAAGTGGGAAAAATACTAATGAACCTATATACTCCATTAAAATTAAGTTTATTTTGGTAAAGACATCTAGTCACACTGGATAGTAATATTTATCTAGTCAATAAGAATTGTTTAAAATACATATTATAAGACTGAATGGGCAACTTCTTGTTAATAATCTGAGACAGTACATATGGGAGAGATATGGATCCATCTTAAAGCTCCTGGAGGAGGGCCTCAAAAATGATACAAGTGATAGGAAATCTCCCCTCCGAGGATAGGCTGTGGGAGCTGAGGCTGTTCAGCCTGGAGAAGAGAATGCTCCAGATAGACCTGAGGGCAGCTTTTTCAGTATCTAAGGGGGACTGTAAGAAAGAAGGGGACAGACTCTTTAGCAGGTTCTGTTGTGATAGGACTAGAGGAAGTTTAGATAGGATATAAGGAAGAAGATTTTTACAGTAAGAGTGGTGAGGCACTGCCACAGCTAGCCCAGATTGATGGTGGATGGCCTGTCCCAGGAGACATTCAAAATCAGGCTGGATAGAGCTCTAAGCAACCTGATGTAGATGTCCCTTTTCATTGCAGAGGGTCTGGATTAGATGATATTTAAGGGTCACTTCCATCCCAACAATTCTTGTCATTCTTGAAGCCATGTGTAGGTATGGCTGCTGGCAAGCAAGAACATATAATTTTTATTACTATTTTGATTGAATCTTTTAATTCCATCTGGGTTGAAATGAACTTTCACAGGTCAGGTGCGTCACCAAAATGCTATGAGAACTTTGAATGAAAAATGCAGTTCTCACAGCATGCTTTTGTGCCAACCAGTAGCTCTTTGTAGATGGCAGCCACTTACAGGAAGATAAACAGAACTCTCTCACAGTGAGAATTTACATTTTGTTTTCGATCTCCTCTGCTCATTTTCTTCAGACTCTAAGTGCAAGTCATTCAGTGCTGGAATGATGCTCTGACATGACAATGCCCTCCTAGAAATGATTCAGTTTGAAAATGCTTGTAGATTACTTGAAAGTTCTGAATTTGTAAGGCTGATGCTTAAGCAATGGCAGATGAGAACTCCATTCAGCAGTAATCTCTGTGGAACAGCTACACACTGAATTAGCTGATGTCTAAATATCTCTACAGTCTTGAAGCACAGATGTATTGATTCAGTTGTTATCTTTCTTTGAAATAAGAAAGAATGAAAGAAAAGCTTGGGAAAATGTAGTATGGACACAAATATTTTATCTTAACAGTCAGTGGATTTTGCTGAAGTTTTCGTACTGCTGACAGCCAGCTCCTTCTCACTCTCAGTCTGTGTTTCCAGATAGTCACCTGACTCTCATTAGGAGCACTTCTGAGTAATCAGTAAAAAGACAAGGCCCTTGATACTCTAAAACAATTTTGAAAGCATGATTTGTGTGATTTCCCTGGCTAGTGATAAGTAATTCAAGAATAACTCAGAAACTGAGGTCCTTGTCTATGTGACTGCAACAAACTCCTTCAAAGACGCCAACTGAAAATCTGGCATCATATTCTAACTGATGTGTGTGAACAGAGAAGAAAAACTTAACAGAAAAGATGCCTTCTAAATGCACTTGTAGGGGCCAGGAAAGTGAATTGGTATGTTGATGGATGAATGCTCACTTTAAGATGCAAGCAAAATCATTTGAGCCTACATTGCATTATAAACAAGCTGCCACCAAGCTACTGTATAAATCAACCCAGAAAGTGGGTGTCAGCTTCAGCCATGGAAGAAATCCAAAATCAACCTGTCATAGGGATTCTTCCCTCCTCCACCCTGAGACAGATGTGAAATAAAGCAGGACTGATGAGTGCAAATCTCTACATAAGTCACTGCAAGGCAAGAGACAAATGGCATCTCATCAGGAATCCACTGTACTCAGCATCTCTCATTGCAAAAATTGTTGCAACTCTGGAAGATACTGGCCCATCAGAACTGAAATCCTGTGTACAAATACTTTTCCGTGCGTGATGAAAAAAATGTTATGGTCACAAAAGGCAATCTGGCCTGGATTTTCTGGGCAGTTATGACATGCTCTTGCTCTGTAGCTCCTGATTGTTACAGGAGTGGCTTAACTGTTTAATTCATTGAAAATCAGTCCAGAGCATAACCAGGCTGCTCCATGTCCACTCTACATTTACAGCTGGTACTGGGAGAAAGCTGATACTTATTGGATAGAAGGAAGGAGTTTTTTACAATAAGAGTGGTGAGGCACTGGCATAGGTTGCCCAGGGTAGTGGTGGATGCCCTGTCCGTGGAGGCAATCAAAGGCAAGCTGTATGGGTCTCTGAGAAGCCTGATGTAGCTGTAGGCACCCCTGTCCACTGCAGGGGAGTTGGACTAGATGACCTTTGAGAGTCCCTTGCAACTCAAATGATTCTATGGTTCTCTAAATCTGGGCTGGTCTGTGGTGTATGTCCACAAAGGTCAGCTACAACCTGATTCACCCACCACAGACTTTTCCTCCCACTGATTTACATTTTAATTGTATAATCAAAAGAGTTATATAACAGATTAAGGTTAATTTGTTGGTTGTAAACGTCTTTGTTTGGAGAATAAAATCCCCCTTTTTTACTATTTACCATCCACATCTATAGCAAGAATAAGCAATTGCCCAGAAGAGATTATAGACAAAATATATCAAGGAGGAACAGTTCTATTTTCTATTTTTTTTTCTGATTTCATACAGGGGAAAATGATGCATGGAACTGTTGAGTCAAAAGATAGAATACATAAATATATAGTATATAATATAATATAAAATAGAACTCAGTCTTGCTGACCAGGGTTTCCATATCACCTAACAGAACAAAGAGCAGGATATCTCCCTTTGTCTCCTTCATGCTGAATAACAGTTTTAAGTACTAATTATCATTATTTATAAAAGATATTTTAAGGGAAGAAACAACTATTAGATATTTCTTTGCTTGATGTAAGTGCTTTTTTTGTCCTGAAATTTTATATATCTTTCTAAAATTAGTAAGGCTTATGAAAAATTAGGCAGTAGTGAATATCCACCTTTCACAACACTCACAGTATCACATCCGTTTTAAGAATGTAGAAGAATCTGTGATGCCAGTAACAAGGTACTGCTTTTGATTATCCTGCAAATCACTGAAATGCACAGAAGCGTGCACAGAAACAGGAAACATACCAAATGGAAAAGATCTCCCTTCCCACTAGGCTGTATCATCCTGCTCACATATGTATCAGTCTCTGCTTTACAAATAGAAAGATTTTTCTCATAATATTCCTACAGTCTGTCCCAGAAAGAAAGATTTTGCATGCTTGAATTCTAAATTTGGAAACCTATGTCTATTATGAGAATATGGTTTTATGAATATTTGTTAAATAATTACCTTTTTTGAAACAAATATGAGCACCTGAAGTTTGCATTAACTCTTTGTCTTCAGAAATGCAAGTTTCATTGAGAGACGTCAGTTATTATCCACATTTCTTTTCTTCGTTTCAGTGTATTTCAGTTCAAGGCTTAAATACATTAAGCCTTACAGCCTTGAGAACTGATGCTACAGAAGTTGCTGTAAGGAAAAGATTTCAAAGGGATGAAGAAAGATCAGGCTCTATCTTGGCATCAATGGATTTTGTGACCTTGGGTAAATCTGTCCATCACAAAATACCTCTCTTGATGCATCTGCTAAATAGAGATAGCAAAGTATACCACAACATTCACTGGAAGGTTGTAAGGACAAATCCATGAATCTCTTTGAAATGACAGAGATGAGAGCAACTAAAAAAGTCTGTAAAGTAAGTCAGCATATTCTAAAAGATTTGTTTAGTCCTGCAGCGTTGACCTGCTCACAGAAACTGCCAAACAACTTTTCCTTCACTGTCCTACTCCTGTGAGCTTTAATCACTACTTGCCACATCACTTTGATGAATATTTGGCTAGCTGGTACCATAGCCAAGCTTAATTTCTCTCCAAAATCTACTACTCACAGCAATCAGCAGAAACAACTCGAAGTCACTCTGTAGAGCAAGCAAAACTGAATCTTTTTACCAAGGCCTGAGGCTACGCCCCAGGAGGGAAGTAGGAAGGGTCAAACCTTCCCTAGTTGGACTTGATGATTCTTGTGGGTCCCTTCCAACTCAAGATATTTTATGATTCTCTAAAATCTGGTGGCAAGTCCTAAATGATAAAGAATATGTCATCCACCAACAGAAATTGTACCAGGGTAACTTGCACTTCAAGACTGCTAAATTACCCTCATAACCTTTACCAACACTGGCATTCTTATCATGTAGTTGATCCTCTCCAGAAGCTTGCAGAATGGAAAGCACGCAGTGCAACCTCCTAAAGTCAAGAGACTTTATTCAATGTCCCTCCCTCTGTGACTTTGATTAATTTTGTGTCTGTTTTACTTCTGGTGACATTGGGGAGAAGACGTCACATATCCTGTTTTCTGACCCTTGAGTGCTAATTTTTGGCCCAGATTTCTTGATGTGCCATTCATCACACCTCCAAAGGGGAAAGAAGTTACTGTCTATTTTCATATCTACCAGGAGGATATTCCAAGATAGAAAGAGAAACATGCTTTACAGAGTTGAAACACATTATAGGCAGGAAAAGATCTCATTTTGATGCTCTGTTTTCAGATAGGATGTCACTCTGCCCACCATGACTGGGAGGCAGTTTCATATCAGTGACAGCTCCAGTTGGCAGCAGTGGCAACATTCAAATGGTGTCATTCACTTTTCAAGACTGAGCAAAAAAAATATATGTATACGCTGATTCATCTACTGTTGGGAGAAACTTCAATGAAGGTATTGAGGCACTGGAAAAGGCTGCCCAGGGAAGTGGTGGAGTTACCATTCTTGAATCAAGAAAGCATTCTTGATTATGTTTTCTGCGATGGTATATTGAGATGCCTCAGTTCAAGGCTCGGGACCCACATAGACAGCCATGTGGAAGCAAAGTTAACAAGTTGTCTAAAATCTCATATGGATTTGAGAGTTTATTCCTCCTCTCAAAAACAAACAAACAAACAAACAAACAAAAAACAACCCTTCAGGTTAAATCTAAAGAGATTGAAATGCCTAAAATACCACACCTTCATTGCCTACATAAGCTCCAAGTTCAATTCTTGGACTTTCAACACAAACATTGTTCAAGCTGAGATTGTCAAAATTGCAGCTTACTCCCTGTGATGCAGGCAGTGATAACTTTTGGAATGCAACTGTCCACATGGGCTTTTCCCATGCATATTATGAAGAGAAAGCATTTGGTTCAACCCTGCTGTTTGAAATGCTTTGAGTTTCTATCTTTCAACCACCTGCATGAAAATTTCCTAACTTTGACATTGCAAGGACTCAAAAGAGGGTTTGGGTAAAAAAAAAGTGAAGGAGAAATTTACAGACATGGGTTAAGACCCACATGTGATGCACGTTTTTCTCAATTTTTTTATTTGCCATCAGTAGAAATACAATGTTTGGTGATGGAGTGTTGTCTTCTTCACATG
Source organism: Perdix hodgsoniae (assembly GCA_035772895.1). Classification (NCBI taxonomy): domain Eukaryota; kingdom Metazoa; phylum Chordata; class Aves; order Galliformes; family Phasianidae; genus Perdix; species Perdix hodgsoniae. The sequence goes on from JAPSGF010000042.1 coordinate 2,392,484, forward strand.
TTCCAGGAAAAAATATCTTCACTTAATCAGTCTCAGAACTGATTTCCATATTGCTGAGTTTCCTTTTAACTAAGTGTGTATCTTCCACATATGCTGGGAAATATGGTCACAGCTGATAGAAACTAATGATTTCTGTTAATTGTACTGAGAGGGAAGGACAGCTTGTTAACGAGTGACTAATTGAGATGTGAGTTAATAATTCCTCAGATGAACTTGCCTGCATTGCCAGCCGTTTCTCAATTTTCTGTGGAGAGCAGTCTCAGAATGCATGTGGCAAGTTTTCTGCAGTCCTTAAAGCAAGTGAGTTCTAATGCCTGAAAAAATTGGAAATGTAAGCACACAAGAGGAAAGAACTCTGAATTATAAACTGTTGGCTGAAAATAACCACTCTAGCATCTGAATGCTTGAATTTCCATCCACCCCAATCCAGTTCTATTCTTTGGTCCGTGTGACAGTGTTTGAAAACCTGAGCAATTATCATTTTGGAAAAAAAAAAAAAGTAAAGTTCATGTAATTCAATTTGTGTGAGGGCAAAGAGGGCAAAGAGGGCAAAGAGGGCAGAGTTAAAGCCATTTATGATGGCTTAACTAGAAATACCAGTATTATTAAATTAATCAATTTATCTATTAATTACTAACATGGGAAGAAAAATTATCAGTGATCTTTCTGCTTCTCCAGCACATGAAGGGGCATAGTGAGAAATGTTTTCATCACAGGTGGATGTCTAAAATAGGCTAGATGAATAATAAAGTCTTTCCCTCAAAAGTAGCTGGCAAATCCAAGAAAGCATGCATGTTTACACTGTATGCACATTAAATTAGATGAGCCAGTTCCCTTGCTCCTAGCTTCTCTAAGGTGCTTTGGAACCTAACATACCACCAGGACCAGGCTCTGAGCAACCTGAGCCGTATGTGTCCCTGTTCATTGCAGGAGATATGGCCTAGACCACTTTTAAGGGTTTCTTCCAACTGAAATGATTCTATGATTCTATGATTCTATCCTATTCAGACAAGATCAGTCCTGTAGAAAAAAAAAACATTAAATCATGAAATGCAAGGTAACTTCTTGATCTAAATAAATGCAATGGAACAACAAAGTTTTTTTCATCTTACTGAATCTTGAACAAAGCACTGCTGAGGTTAAGAAAGGGAAACTGGACCAGACCTTAGGGTTGCCTGCATAAGAAATGTGCAGTGTTTTGGCCAGGTCATGCAATGTTCTTTGAGTATTACAGAAAAGCAGTATGGCCTTCTGCAGACAACCTCTTTACCCTCACCCATATGTGTCTCTATTACGTGAATGTGCATCCTTACTCTCTCCCTCATTTGAAAAATGTGCATCTACACAATTGAAGAGAAGAGACAATTGGTTTTAAGTATGGCAAGCACTGTATGGTTCCCATGAACCATCAGCTCCCCTATACACCATACACCTTATGTCTAGATGCTGCTTATATTTCATGCATGTTGGAGTCCTTGACAAGAAGAGTCATATCCTGTCCATGGCCACAGCTGAGGAGTTCTCTGGAAAAAGTGTCCAAAATGGCATGCAAACACCTCTTGAAGGAATCACTGGAGTCAACAGATCCCAGTGACTTACAGTGCCTGCTGCCTGAGAAATCATGCTTCTCTTTTAATTGAGGCATAGAAGACTAGATGTTTGTGCTTTTAGAGTCAAATAAACATGAAACCAAACCTTTGTTTATACAAACCCATCATTTCCCAAAACAGCAGACAGGCACCTACCTAAGCAATGAAATGGGAGTTGTTCCTATCTACTGCTAGCAGCCAATATTAGCATCACATTAAGCTTTGCACAAATTCAGAGGAAGGTCAGTCCAAGCTTCAAACACCTTACAAATTAAGCATAATGCATATGATTGTCTGTCTGATATTTCCCAGACATCCCTCAGCCACTGCCATGGAGACAATCTTGTCATGCAGTAAAAAACATCATACTCCTGACTCATCAGGACCTTGAGCAATAATCAACCTGGTCTAGCATCAATGTTCATGAATAAAAGTCTTCAGCCATGGTAAGGGAAAATAAAGGAGAGGATTAGCCATCAAAGAAGGCTGTGCTCTTACTATGATAGCACAACTATTATAACTTGTGACATCTTTTGTGCATTTCAAGAATGTGGGGGTCTTGTAATGCAAAAAAGTGCAAGTAACAAATTTAGGTAACAGGTCAGTTCTCCAAGGAGAAGATGGAGTGCCTCATCAATCATTCCATATTTCCTTATTTCTTTCAGGTCACAGCATCACTAGTCATTTAAAAAGTATTCATAAATGTCATTAATGGATTATCAGTGCATCTTGAAAAAAGCTACATTTATTTATGCATGGCTTACCAATTAAATTGAGATAGATATTGAAATTAATAAGGACCCAGTAAAATGTAAAGTGCACAATTGATTTTAGATCCTCTGCTATATGCACAGCATGTAATTACTAGTAGTAAATCTGAAATGAAAATATGAGCACTTATGAGATGCTTCAGTGCAGTTGTTCATTTAGATCCGCATAAATCCAGGGGACACACATTAGAAGTGCCAGAACTGGCATAAAAGAGCTAAGTTATAACTGCAACCTTCATGGAAGGAAAACAAGAAAAATCCTTCTACAGCAGAAAAAGAGAAAAAATATATATGCACCCCTCATCTAAGAAGCTAATTGTTATGTACTGATATTTCTATATTGGGTGGTAAAAAATAATAAAATAAGTATTTGTTAGCACAAGACTGAGTACAAAATAAAAATGCCAGGAGATTCAGAGAATAATATTTATTTAGTTTAGACAAATAAGGTAGATTGGTACACAGCAGTGCATCTAGAATAACCAGTAGCCAAAATCATCAGGTACTCCTTATTGCAAATGATATTTTTGTAATGCAGTTTGAGATGTGTTTTCCTTGTAAGCAATTGCAAATTTCTGTGATTGATACAAAGTTATGTGTTGTTCTGTTGAGGTTCACATTTTATGCCATGCTAATCATCTCAGAATCTGAACTACTGATACATTAGGATTTCACTTGCATTCGAAAACAATTTTGTAGACAAATCCTTTAGACTCATAATCTGTTGCTCTATAAGTGAGCATCTGTTTCTCTCTGTGCTCTTCAGCTTTAGTAGGAGATTCACTGTTGACCTGTACTCTTGTCAAGTATCAAAAGGGCCACAGCATATTAGATATTAGGGAAAATTTCTTCTCAGAAAGAGTGGCAATGCATTGGAACATGATGCCCAGGGATGTGGTGATGTCACCATCCCTGGAGATGTTCAAAAAAGGGTAGATGTGGCACTGAGGGGTGTGGTTAGAGCACATGGTGGTGATGGACTGGTGTTGAGACTAGATGGTCTTTTCCAACCTTAATTGTTCCATGTGTCTATGATATTGTTATAGTATAGGTTGAAGAAATTCAGTCTCATTCATCATATTGACCTAGCATCCTAAAAACTGGGGGAAAAAAGTGAAAAACCAAAAATTTATGGTGGTGTTATTATGCCAGGGATTGGCTTTGGATCCAAATACAGAAACAGTGACCTAACAGTCTTCATGGATGAAGTTCAGTGGCCTACAAAAGTATCAGGTGGTGTCACTGTAAGTGTTTTAAGGGAATCATTCCTACTTCCACCTTTCATTCCACAATGGTACAGGTTTCCCAAAGGTCCTGTGGCCCATGTCTTGAACAGCCAAGAGTATCTAACATGTAGAGTCAAAGGCCAATATGGATGCACGTAAGTGCCTCAAATTATAACAGAATCCTCTGTTTAGTTTGTTCAGCTCTGTGTTTTCTGTACAACCATACTATCGACTTGTATAGCCAAGTATGGTATCTCTGTAGTGATGCATTCCCCTGAAGGCTGAGAAAAGTTGTACTGCAAAAGCTCTCAAGCAGAGTGCCACTGGGGTGTAAATCTCAGTCCAATATTAGGTCCTAACCATTAGCTAAGGACATAAAGTTCTTCTCTGTCATCTGTAATTAATGGGATTGGGCAGACAGAGCACATCTAATGATATTTGGCTGCTACATTACACAGCTGGAGTTGTCTTATAAAAAGACAGTTCCTTTCTTTGTTTTCAAGTTTAGAGCAAGCATGTTGCTTTAGAGTGGATTATTCACTTGGGAGCATGAATGGAAATATCTCGGATGTTCCAATGTTTGAATGGGAATAAAAGAGACTTAGATTCTCTATCTAAATTTCACAGGAAGATAATTCAGACTTCGAAAAGTGAATAGTAGGCTTGGAATACAGACTTTTAATTTTTTTTTAAATAACTTTGGCCACAAACGTTTTTTTATCAATGGAAATATAAAGAAAACAAGAACCAGCTATTCTTCATAAGATAAAAATATTTCTGTCACTCCAAAATCATTATCATGTTGGTCTCTGTGCAGTATGCCAGAAGAGCATTTAAGGTATACACAAGATTTAATCCCCTTGAGCAAATTGAGCAAATTTAATCCCCTTGAGCCAATTGTTTAATCACTCAACAATTACATTTGCAAAAGAGGTTGGTAACATGGTTGTAAAAGAAAGTAAGAAGAGGTGCCCCTGAGAATGCAGTATGTGAAAAGAGCCACTGATTTCAAGAGGTGCCTTGATTAAAGTTAATATATCAGCTTTGTGCGCTGATATATTGCACAGAATAATTGGGTCTCAAACATAAAAAGATGAATATAGAACAATACTATAAACATTATTAATGATGGTGATAAGAGGGTCATTTGGATCACATGAAGGCATTTTTCCAAGAAGTATATCTGAGGAATTATACAAGTTAATTGCTCCTTCTTAGCTGCTCCATGGCTGGCATAAACTGAGGCCACTGTGGATGACCACTGGCATCTGTTTTTAGCTATGTGAAATATAGAAATAGTGAATCACAGAAAAAACATATTCATGGAATAAATTATTCATGTATGTACACTTTTTTCTTGATCTTTTTATAATCCTAGCCTGCTGTGATGACCACACTTGAAAGAAACGCTGTCCTTAGATATGTCTTGAGTGGCTGATAAGTCAGCATGCGACAACCATCCACCCTCACTGCTTTGGGATAGGATGTACAACTGAGCTCAAAAACCTCCATACCTTACTTGAATTTAGTAGAAAGTCATTAACATATTTAAATGTTATTCAGTTGAACATGGTAGTGAACTCAGGTAAAAAAGCATAGCATCAAAGCCAGTCTCACCTGACATTCACAGCTCAGCCATCTCCAAAAAATTCTACCCTGCTTATTGCCACTGGAGACGGGTTGGTTGTAGTATTACAAATAATAATAATAAGAAGAAGAATAATAATGAAACTAAGGCAGGTGATGAATTGAATATCAATTAGCACCTACAATAAGCAGGGATATTTGATATTTTATTTCCATATTAATTTTAGCCAACATCTTCCCTAAATCGTCTGTACAGTAAAATATAAACCCAGCTACAAATCAGTGTTTACAATAGAAGATGATCAGATTACTGAATCTTCATGTGAATAAAAGATACATTATCATAATGACCTTAAACGTAACAGAGCCCCCACACTCCACAATCACATTCCTGCTGTCTTAAAATGTTGTGCTCTGATCTACATAAAAATATACATTTGTGCATGCTCATCTATTCTCCACGTCTTTCTTTGTGTATCTCTACCTCAGTCTTTATTTTTTCATAATATTATGGTCAGGTAACTCAGACTTCACATTTTAGTAAACAAGAATCTATTCCATCCCCTTGATTCACTGAAAATTCTTGACACTAAAATTACATTATACTAGACAGACCTGTGCTCTCTGTGTCAGAAAGGAAAAGCATACAGGAGTTCATCACCAGCATCCCCACTGAGTTGCAAATTGGTCCTCAAGAGCATCTGAGCAAATATCCCCACAGCACCCGAGACCTTTATGAATTGGAAGTGAAACATTCTAAAAAGGAAAGTGTTACTTTCTGTACACTGCATTTGCTTTGTTTTAAGTTTGCTTGATCTCAAGACAGGGACATGGTAACAGCTAATGTATTCTCCAACTGGGAAGCAGGCACCTTCTACTATATATCTGAAATACTGACATTATCAGCCTGACTGGATTATTAAACATGTTAACTCCTTGTGCCCAGGGTAGTGGACTTTTCCAGTACTCTTCAGTACATGATTATTAAGCCATATTGTTTTAAATCCAGAAAAATACAAAAGGTAAAAGGAATGGGATGGGCACAGGCCAAGAATTCAATGTCTGAGCAGGATTGGCAGGTATTTTTATAACATCCTAAGGAAGAAAAGTAATGCTTTCATGCTGTGTGTACTTCTCTGCTGGTCTGTCTTTCCCTTGCTTTGACAGTATCAATTCACTTCATTACTTAGGGAGAAGCCTTGAAGATAGGAAAGTCTTTAATGAAAACAAGGCTCTTCAGTCTGAATTCATGACAAATTAAATGCTTGGAAATCACAGAATCATCGAATCATTAAACCTGGAAAAGACCTCTAAGGTCATCTAGTCCAATCATTCACATACCACCAATAATACCCTCTAAGTCCCTAAGTCTGTATCTGCAGTCCACACAGGAAAGAGGTGTTATAAACCCACAAAAAAAATCAGAGCTTATAGCCTAATGGTGGGCAAAAACAAATGCAAACAGGAGCTCCTACCTTCTTTTTTCTGAGTAGGTCATTGAAACCAGTGCCTCCTTATTTCCACCATTCAGTGAAAGATTTGTTCTAAGGGCATAGCAAGAAACATGAAGCTCCATACCTGTAGAACATTACACCAGAACAAAACCATAAGGGGTTGAGCAGTAAGCTTGTTTACAGAATGAAGAGCAAAGTTCCTATTTCACAAAATCCTCAAGCAGTGGCACAGGCAGGACCAGAAAACATGTCAATGCAATAAAATTTGTGTCATGAAAACAAAGTAATAAGCAAAGAAAAACAACAACAAAAAAGCAAAGAACAACAATTAAAAAAAAACAACAAAACAAACAAACAGAAAAAAAGCAGTGTTCCCAAAACTAGATCTAAGTGTCTCCCAGTCCAGCTCTCTTGTAATTATTTTATTCATTGACCACTGAGTTTTTAGGGTTATTAAATATGTGCTAAACACTAAAGATTGTTGAAGTCTACAGCAGACTTACATGACCACAGGGTAGACTTCTCATCAAGTAGCCATGGGCTTCCTTGGAATAAATGAAGACCAAGTTAATAAGGTCAAAGAGTTTTATAGTACAAAAATAAACTCACCTATTTTTAGAGATGCAAAAAACTGAAAATCTACTGCGCTGTAGAAGCCAACATAACTGAATGAATCCCACTGCATGTCAACATGTCAATAGGCCCAAGAGCAAACTTACCTGGGATGCAGGTGGGGATAAAATGAGCAAGGATGGCTGTATCCAGATTGGAGTTTCCTCTTCTGCAGACATGTTCCAGAGGGTTAGCACCACCTAACAGTAGCATTTCCAGGTGAGGGATTACTAAAACATGCTCCAAAGATTTGAATAGGAGACTTCCCTTGGTCACAGCATGTGAGGAATCAACTACCTGTTCCAGGACATGTGGAGCTGAGGATACATACAAGATGAAGAAACAGTTCTTCTATCTGCCTGTCGGCTCTTCTTGGAAAGACCTGGCAATTTCAAATGTGCTTTTTGCATCAATTCTGAATGCATAAATTCTGTTCTGCTTTCACAACCCTGATCTGTCTCCCTGGCTGCTTTATATTACCTTCAAGAGTTTTCTTAGGTTTTCACTCCTCATCTGTGTGGATCAATATCAGAAACGTAGTCACATCAGCAGAGCAATCCATTATGTGAAGCACCCTCCTGGCAGGAAAAGACATTACATTTATTTTTCTAATGCAGCTGAGTAGACATTAATATCTGTGATTAACTATTTAAATGCAGACTGACTGCTTCCTCCGTGTTCATACCGTACGTAGACTGCACTGAAAATAAGACTTGAATTCATGTTATCATCATCCCACTTCTTTTTCTATTGATACATGGTCGTGGGCATGATATTGCTTGTCTTGATGCTATATTTACACAAGCCTGATTAAGCACACATATTTCTAGAGGTGAAAAAAATGTTGTCATAGTCATCATTGTGTGTGGGTATCATGTGTATGTCAAGATTGTCTTTTATTGATGAGAATCAAGAATTCAGATTCTAATTTTCAAGCTTATTAAAGAATGGCAGCTCTGAAAGGAATGCTACCTATTTTATTATCTTGGTCCATTTTTAAAACAATTTTTGTTATTTTGGAGCTTTGTACAAAGACGGCTATTAGACTCATGGAATTGGAAACACTAGTGACAACATTAGAGTATTGCAAATTTTGTGCCAGGTGGGTCCCATGAACATACACAAGAACAGAAAGAAAACCATATGCAAGTTTACCAGGATCTATCCAAATAATATGATGCTGAAGGTGGCCATTTCCTAAATCACATCATTACCGGTGATGAGACATGATGTCACCACTACCAGAGTCAAGATGTGTGACAACATGTGAATTCCACATCAAATAAAAAGTTCAAGACACAGCCCTCAGTGGGTAAAGTGATGTATAATGTCTTTTTGAGATAGAAAATGGGTGATCCTTCTGGATTTTCTGGAACTTGGACACACCATCAATTCTGACCTCTACATCATGATGCTGCCTTAGCTGAAGGCTCACAATTCCAGAGTTAGCCCAGAGAAGCAGACAATCCTTATCCAGCAACACAATGACATAAGGACTCTTATCAGATGGAAGACTCTGGAGCACATTGCCGGTGTTGGCTGGACCGTCCTACTACAGCTACTGTGTGGTCCAGATTTGGCACCTTTTGATTTCCATTGGTTTATGCCGGTGAAAGATGGACTGTGTGGACATTTTCCTAGTAACAATGTCATCATAGAAGCTGTGAAAGAATGGGAGTTCTCCTCTGGTGCAGATTTTTATGAGTGTGGCATGTAAGTTGTTCATTGCTGGCATACATACAAGATATACTAGCTATGGACAAGATACATAGCTAATGGAGGTTACTACATTGAAACACAGCGCTTTGTATCTGAGAATTTGTTCTATCAGGTAGTGTTATTATGTATCTGTTATAGATTCCATGGAAATAAATGGGTAACATTATTTTTGGAGTAATCTACATACTTGAGTAGCCAGAATTCTCATACAGAAAGGTTAGATGAGTTTGGATGGGCATCATCCCCACATAAACTTTGGAATTATAACAATTGTTTATAGCAGGGAAAAGATTGGGAAAATCTGCTTCTATACCTCAAATTTTCTGTAATGTTGGAAGTGAAAATGATGAATACATGTTAGGTTTTGCTTGTTTGCTGTCTTCTCTACCAAAGATTTGGAAAGAAAAGAGTGAGGAAAGCATTATTCACTTCATAGGAAAAAATTAAATAAAATAATTAATTTCCCTGGGAAAATCAAAAATCTCACAAAACAAAAAAGAAATCTCTGAGTCCTGTCTATTTGAGTCTTCCACATAAAAGGAGATGTAGAGGTATCAGTCAGCTCTACTGCTTAAGAACAGATAGGTTCCTCTTCGTGTCTTCTGCTCATCCACCCACTGATCCAAAGCCATAGTGATGTGGTGGGGGTCAGCCCACCAGCTCCTCGTGTAGAGAATGTGTTCCTACAGTTGGTGCAACACCTGAGGCAGTCAGATGCTCCATAGCTCCATTTGCACTATCATGTTTCTTCTGTTCAGGCACCTTCAGGACTCCCATATCTCATCCCTTTCCTCCATTGTCACTCCCTGTTTCATATCTATTATCTCATGCTTTCTGCTGACAGCAGAGTACAAAATATTTTGCTTCAAACTCTGTTCTCAAGTGCTCTCTTTCTCTTTGAAATCATCCCTTTAAACCAGTCTGTTCAAACTGAACTTCATGCCTTTCTCACAGTAAATGATCCATCCATCTGTTTGCCAGTTAAGTGTTCTGCTTTTAAGCTGCTTTCCCATTGAAATGAAACTTAGGTGGTGTTAGTGACCTTGTGTACGTCTGTATGTTGCACTGCCAATAACTTCTGAGCTCATTAACCAGAACGACAGAAGAGCCTAAAGCCTCACAGGTAATTAAACTTCATGCTAATAGGAGGCTGAATGTGTGAGATGTCTTACAGACACCACAGTTAAAGGGAAAATACACATAAGCATAAATCTTGGAATGCACCGGGGAATATACATGGGACAGGGCCTTGTAAAGATGCCCCAACCACAAGAAAAGCTTCAGTCAGAGTTAAACCTTGCTTAAAGTCAAAGCCAACCTACAATAGCACAAGCATCCATAGGCAAAGAAATGAAATTTGCTTCAAAAGTCTTCAAGTAAACTTTGGGTTCATTCAGTGTGGTATCTTAATAAGGTTTGAATGTTCTTCAGAGCTAAAAGATAGTAACAAAGTTTAGGCCAATCAAAGTTATACTAAGTTTTTTAGGTTTATTTCAGATTCAATTTAGGTTTAATTCAAAATTTGGGAACTATTTTTGTTCTCTTGCTAGACATTTGCTTTGTTTTTATGAATCCGAATTCACAGAGTGATGACCTTTTTTCTAGGGAGTTTGCCCTGCACATTTATTTAGCCAAAAAAAAAAATGCAGTAGACAATGCTGCCTAGTTTTCAGCCTCCTGTTATATACTTTTTTATTATTATTATTTTTATCATTAGCATTTTTATACTATCTGCTATAGAAAATAAATTTCATAAAAGCATAAAATAATAGTAACTTAGAATGGTTTGCGATAGAAGAGACCTTAAAGATGAGCTCTCTGTCCTGAGATGGACCCATAGGTCAGGTTCCTTTTGAGGAACCATCCAGTCTGGCCTAGAACACCTCCAGGGTTGGGGCATCCACAGTTTTTCAGAGCAGTCTGTGGCAGTGCCTTATCACACTCTGAGTAAAGAATTCTTCCTAATGTCTGATTTAAATCTTTCCTCTTTCCACTTAAAATTACTACACTGCCTGAAAAAGAGTCCCTCTTCAGCTTTCCTGCAGGTCCCCTTTATGTGCAAGAGGGCTGCTGTAAGTTCTACCTGAACTCTTCTCCAAGCTGAACAACCCCAACTCCCTCAACCTTTCTTCATTGGTCAAGGCCCCTCTGGATGGCATCCCACAACACTCAACTTGGAGACATTTGCAAGCTTGCTGAAGGGGCACTCAATCCCACTGTCCATGTCAACAACAAAGTTGTTAAATAGTAGTGATCCCAGTACCAACCTCTGAGAAATGTGACTCGTCACTGGGAGACATTACCATGAGGAACATTAATAATCCCTCTATTGAGCATTTCCAAATAAGGTCAAGCTGTAGTTATTCTGTTATCATGTAATGAGATTCAGGTCTTAGCTATATTATTCTAGATTTCTAAGAGTCACTCTTAGAAAGTGAAGACATATGCTAAGTCTCTCCTCAGTCATACAGCCCTTCTAACATCATTTGAGACGGGAATTCCTTTCCATTAGACAACAGAAGGGCAGGAAAGAAGATTGCATTAAATTCTCACTGAAGCCTCTGTTTGAGATTCTCTCTTACTTACGATGTTACAAATTACTGGAAAGTCAGTTTTATGGGGAAGCCTCAGTGTACATTTTCTGGTAATTCATCTTATCTGAATATTGTCTCACCAAAGCCAAAATGATAGGCTGGACAGACCCATAGTGTGAGGATGATACTCATACATGTAATTTTTGCACAAGCAAAGTTACAAAGGCTTCAGGATTTCTGCATTGTCTCTATCAGGCATATTCATGAAACAAAGTCTCAGCCCATGCCAAGTGTTTTCATCCTATTGCTTATTGAAGCTACGCAATCTTAAGTTCTTTAAAGAGAGTGGTGAGGTGCTGGAACAGGCTGCCCAGAGAGGTTGTGGATGCCCCATCCCTCGAGGTATTCAAGGCCAGATTGGATGGGGCCCTGGGCAGCCTGGTCTAGCATTAAATGGGGAGGTTGGTGGCCCTGCATGTGGAAGGGGGTTTGGAACTTGATGATCCTTGAGGTCCCTTCCAACCTGGGCCATTCTGTGATTCTGTAAAGAGAGCAATGGAAAAGTGAGGATTACTGTGATATTTACAGCAAAGAAACAGGAATTGGTGGAGAAAAAAAAAATTCCATTTTCCTACCCATAGAATAGCTTCCATCATTACTTGTTGGATTGCACTGTTGTTACCTGTAAATTATTGTCCAATGTCGTTAACACAGTGCAGACTGGTGAATTTTTTCCATTCACCTTCTTTGATTCCGTTTTTGTCTCCCTATATAGAAATCAGCTATTTTTTTTCCTGTTAGGATTTGCTTTTTTCTTCCATGAAATTTTGGATTTACTTATGCGGTGATGTCAAAAGGTTCGTTAATACAATGCTTGTTAAATATTTGTGTGTGTGTATGTGCTCCTTTCTTCCTTATTTTTATGACAATAATGATGATTATTAATGGTAGTACCCTAGCACAGGTCTACAATCTGACATGGACTGGTTCAAAAGGAACAGTACGCTACAAAGAACAAGATAAGCTATGTACACCCTAACTTACAGTGACCTTTCTTTCTTCTAGAGAAACTCGTAGCTTAAGAAAAATCTCCACAGTCATAAATCACTATCACTCATTGCTATTTGAAAAGAGCTGGATGATTTTGGTACATTTATCATGGTTTAAGGAATTTTGACATGTTGTTCTACTCTGAATGTAAAAGTTCTGTTCTTTGTGGTTGTTGGTTTTTTTCCCCCCACACATTTCAGAAGGTTGCTTAGAAAAGTGACAAAGTCAATTGTCTTTGAACACTTGGAGGAGAGAGAAGGCAAATTGTCCATGCTCCTTGTGAATGATAACAATGAAAGAATTTGACCTTGACTAGAGAAGCTTCCGTGGAAGATTAGGAAAGTAAGGGATCACTAAATAAATGCCAGATTATAATTACCACTGATGACTACTTCATGAGTCATTCTAGGCACCTCTCTCAAAGAAAATTATTTTTTAACAAAGCTGTTGTAAACCATGTGTGGAAAAAAATAATGAAGAACTAAGATGTTACCAATTTATCTAATTTTCAATTTGTTTTGTTTTTACAGATTGACAGTTTCTTAATGGCAAGTAAATAATTTGTTGAAGATAAACAATGAAAGAATGAGAAAAGTGTCTACATGCTATAAAAGTACCTGTGAATTTCTGATAGAAGGTGATCAGAAGCTAGATTCTTATTAATTTAATTGAAACTAAATACTTTCACGTTTGATATGATTTGAATCTGTTTTGACCTTCTTCTGCTTGAATTCTAGCTCATGAGTTGCTGCCACTAAAAATCTTCATGGAATATTAAGTTTTAACAATGGCAGTAGCAGCCATTAAAAAATGTCTCCAAGAATAGAAAGAAAATATGGCCTTTTCTTTTACTGTAGGATTTTTAATGAGGCAGATTTTAAACTAACTAGTTCAGTTGGTTCAAGAAGATAAGCAGCACAAAGTGAGTGTTGGGATTAGTAAAAAGTATGAGTTTCCCAATTTGCCTTGAACTACATGGGCTGCACCAAAAGTATTGCCTACTATTTTGTTATGTTTTAGTATGTCTGATCTTGGAGGTATTTTCCAACTTTAATAATTCTACAATGCTACATTGGCCCACAATGTCAGAAGTGGATGCTGGTGGTATAGCAGTAGAGGTTGAATCTACCACCAATATTCCATTACATGTTGTTGCCATACAACAGGTGGCAGCAGATGGGCAGTCTGATACAATAGAATCTGACATGGAAGCTGTATGAAGCAAAGGTGTGGAACAAAATTCCTCCATGCGGAAAAGATTGCACCCACTGACATTCATCAATGCTTGTGAACATTTATGGAGATCAAATAGTGAATGTGAGCACAGTGCGTTGGTGGGTGGAGTGTTTCCGCAGTAGCAAACATGAAAGACGAGCCAGATTCCAGACAATCAAGCAGATTTTACAGGGGGGCATGCAGACTCTTGTTCATTGTTGGTGAAAATGCATTGCTAATGGTGGTGACAATATTAAAAAGTAGTGTCTTGGGCTAAGAATTTGCTCTATCAAATAGTGTTATTGTTCTCATTGTAACTGTTGTCATTTCCATGGAGATAAATAGGAGGCATTACTTTCAGAGCAACCTACGCATCAAACAAATTGTTGTATTGCATGGTTAACCTGACAAATCCAAATTTATGCATATACATGTACATGTCTACATGTAAACAAGATGCTCAGTTTAATAGCATGCCTGCAGATGTATAAAGACATTGGGATGTTCTGAACTGTACTTTCTGGCTTCCAGATGCTGATCCAGAAGGGTGTGGTGCTCTTTATAAATCAAGTAGCCTTATGCAGTTGCTTTGGACACCCTAAGGGAACTCAAATTATTTAGATGTCTGTGTACATTCAAAAGTATTTACTCTTTAGACACTTAAGTAAAAACTTAAGCCTGACACAATCAGAAGAGATCTAACAAAAGGGTGAGATGGATTTCAGCAGCCTGAGAATTAGGCTGCTCATCTCACATCCCTAGTACACGTCTCAAGATATCAAAAATTGGTGATGTAATCCCTAATGCCTTCAAATGGCTAGGAGAAACAGCTCATTTATTCCAAAACACCTGGGATGTGTGGTGTAAGGAAAGATCTTAAATAAGATGCAAATTCTGGTAGGTTTTATTATCATGGGGATTACTGGTTAAAATAAAATACAAACACTTTCCTACTCTCATGGTCTGCATCCTACTGTCACCATAGCATAGAAAAGGCCAACTCAATTTATTTAATTGCCAATGGAAATGGGAGCCTGTCAGGGAATATTCATCAGCCTTGCTCTCTGTTGGCTAAGGAGAGGATATAGGTAAAAACTGGAAGTTGAAATATAGTCACGCTATGGCCAATAGTGATGAAGTGAATTCTTAAAGGTCCAAAATAAACTTATGAGAGGGATTAGAGGTGGAGAAAGAATCTTATGCATTTCATGTAATGCAGCACCAAACAGCTGGAGATGACTAAGCTATATCAAGAGGTTCGAGACCTGGAAGTATGTGCTGAGTTTTGTGTCCAAGTTCATTTTCCACTCTTTTTCCTTCTCTTTCATTTCATTCCAGGAAGGAAAAACAAACAAAACAAAACTTCAGATGGGGGGGGATGACAAAATAAAAACATTGTATGTTATGAAAGCTGCTTTCTCTGTAAAATAACACAGATTTGATAAATGAAACCCAAAATTAGATCAGAAGATAGAAGCCTCAGTGACCATTCATACAGAGCAGGACAAAGCAAACCTCTCACATCAAGAAAGACCTTGAGACTTGTGTATGAGCAAATTGGGTGAAAGCTCATGAAATCAGAGTCTGCAAAGATGAGTTTTTGTATGTGATGCTCAAAAGCCACCATCTTCAGTGGCTGCCAGCTATCCTGACAGAAGATTTTCTAAGGGCAGATACAGAAATTCATATGAGCACAAATATCTCTACTCATTAAGATTTGGACAAAAGGAACATAGAAGTCTGGAATTTAATGACAACTTGAAAGAAAAATGATATTAAAACATCATCAGGAAAAAGCAATACCACCATTGTAACAACACACTCTAAATGAAATAGATAATGGAACTGAGAAATCATTAAGCAGTGTGAAAACAGATCATCTGTATAAAAAAGAACTCTTAGAATTATGGACAATAATTATGACTCCTGTCTATTGCCCTGGTGCCCTGACTTGACCTCCTTGCTGTTGTTCTCAAAGAAAGTACAGGACCAAAATCTGAATTTTGATTGAGTTGCCCTAATGAGCAGAAAACATTTATATAAATGAAATAAGGTACATCGATTGCATGTTGAAAAGCAAAGACAATAGAAGCTATCAAAATCCAAGCAGTAATTTGTTTTTGAAAAGAAAAAGAAATTTGAATTTGCATAATCTTGAAATATAATCATTGTAGCTTGAAGAAACTGATTAAATTTGCCTGCAAATTTCCCCATTCCCTATGTTATTGTTGTGGTGCAAGACTGGGCTTCTTGAGTACAGTACATTAGCAGGATTTATCTTCTTGTTCATGACTACAAATGGCATTTAATATGTTTAAATTTTTTTACAGTTCTTTGTGACTTGAAATTTTTTTCTTGCAAGCACGTGGACTAAATTTGTGTCAGACTTCTCAGAAACTAGTAATAATCTTGCATCTTGTCCATCTACTCATTTTGTTGCATGTTTGGTTAACACATATTATGTGACAATGTTTATCAGCTTTGCTTTGCAAATATTTTCTATCTAAATTGACTTTCAAAAATGTGAGATTCACCTGTGTAGGCCTAGCAGGTACTGATATCTCTGTGTCATCTTAATTGCTTTGATTGATTTTATTGATGCCAAAGAGTACATGTGAAGACTTCCCTCTACTTGTTATGCTGCACATAACACAGAAAAAAAAAAAAAAAAACAACAAAAGATCTTGGTTCCTGCTCCAAACACAGAAAAAGTAAAAATGTATTCATGACCTCAAGAAGTTGCCTCAATTCAGGGTCTAGGTGAAAAAAAGAAAGTTTTAAGGATAATATGAGGAAGAGCAGTGCAATTGCTGCTTGCAGCTTGAGCATGAGCAACTGTTGAAAATTAAGCTCAAAGGGTAGAAAAGTTGTTGCTTGAGGATAGCACATTATGAACTTGTCATCTCAGCAGCATAAAGGAGGGGACAGGCATTGGACAAGAACTTCTCTTTGGTTTCTGTACTGTTGAAAGCTTATTGTTTTTCCCCTTATTGCCAAAAACAAAGAAATGGTGGTATTCTAACAGAATGCAGAGGGAAACAAGGTGTAAAGGGGATGATGCATGCCCATGAAGTGTGTTACTGAACTGACTCCAGCTCTATAAAGGCACAGAACAATTACTAAATTCACAGGCACCCTACACTCCTCCAGTTGGAAAATATAGGGCCCAGGATATCATCTTCCCCCGAGACTGAGAGTTCATTTAGAGCTGCCTAAAAAGGCAAACAGATCTAAGGAGGTAGCAGGTGGTCTCAGCCTGTGAGCGTTGCAGCATTTTACTTGGAGATTTAGTCTCCAACGCATATTACATCAATCACACTTTTGTGAATACTTCCTAGGTGGTGGCCTTACAGTTCTCAGCTGGAGAGACAGCTGTACTTGGAAGCATAAATGCCAGTGATAGAGGAGTGGAAGGTGAGAATACTGGAGCTGGCATTTAGAGTGTGTGTGGCTGGAAGGTTATAGTGTAGTTGTAAATGGTTCTGTAACTACAGAGCAGTTCAGTTTTACAAGCAAAGACTCCTATTCTGTTATTATCCAGCATTCAAGATGTAATAGAGTAAATGTTCACTAAAGATTTGGCAGTCTGGCCTCTCGTAAGAAATGCAGCTGGAATAGGGTCACAGGTTGCTGTGCTTTGCTTTATTGTTTTTGCTGGGCTCCATGTGTTCACTTCTGCTGAGGTGTTAGGAACAGATGCATCTGTAAGGGAAGCAGGCTATCAATGAGAAAATAAAGTGATCATTACTGTGCCCATGGAAATGCACGTCTCACAAGGAAAGTTAAAAGGTATTTCACAACTTGCAAGATTTCACTCCTGGAAGAATCAGGTCTCAGGAGCACTGCCAAACTTTGGGCTTCGAGGGTTATTTTTATTTTAATTTGTCTCCTGAGGCAAACTCATTTGAGCAGAGTTTTTAAGGACAAAGCAAAGGACTTTGAAAGCATCTTTGAGCCCACAACTGCAATACCTGCTACTACCTAAATCTCAAGTATTTAATGGTTCCTAAAAAAATATATTGCCTTGTTAATGCCTGAAGCAAAGCATAGAGTTTATGGTTAGAGAACAGTAATGCCCCTTTAGCCATCTGGCCAGCAAGAATACAATAGGGTGTTTGATAACATCCATTTACGTGTCTGCAGGAGATGGCTGCAATAAAAAGGAAAAACAAGTGCATTTATGGGGGGCTGCAGTTGGGTAGTAAGCCAGACTAGGCACCGTAAGAAATTTTATAAAAATCCCTTTGGCCCAATCACAGAAAACTCCACTGCTTTCAAAGTCAAATGGAAACTTACGCTTTCTGTTATATGGTATAAATAGTTATTTCAACTCAACATGTAGGTGTCTGAAGAACTCTGAGGGTCCCAGCCACCATCCTTTTCACCAATCGTGCAATAGTTGAAAGATTATGGAAATGATTATCCTGCTTTTACTCCTTAATTCTATATATTTGATGGAAATATTCTTACTTACTTCATTGGATTTTCAATTAGGGTTATAGGTACCAAATCAAAGCAAAACAATTGTGGGACATAGACTAAACCAGCAGATCCAGAAAGGATCTGAGAACAGCATGAATTCAGAGAAATATTTAGGTTGAAAAATCTTTCATTCATGAGTAGAGTAATCCACTCCTGAAGTCTGATTTTGTTATTCTGAGCTTACTACTCAGGTTCAGCTGTTGTTAACTAACAGAAATAGGTAATATTTTGACATTGGCTGCTCATGTATGTATCCCAGGAATTCATTGTGCATCATTACATAATCTGCTGACCACATTCAGAGCATGTGTTTTTTCAATTCAAGACTGCTGCTTAACAGTATGATAGTTTGCAGCTGCAGTAAAATAATATTTTTTTTTTTAATCATTTTTCAAAGAAGAATCCTTCTAGGAGTATGAGTTTGTATTCTCTACAGTACAGTGCAGCTTAGAAACAACCGGATGCCTTGGGTCCCTAACAGTTATGTTATCTGTAAACTCCTGTGGGATAATTTTACTGTATTGGGAATTATGTTTTTATATCTGCTGCTCAGAATTTTTCACTTTGGACATATTCTGAGACATAAAATTCAGTCTCTCCTTCAGGATGCTATTTAGAAAGGACATCATCTCTAGAAAGTTTATGTTTTCAGATAGTCATCCAGCCTGTTCTATTCCAGTTCTTATATCACAGCCATTATTATATCTCAGGTTATTGCCTGCATCACTGTAATATGTCTATATTTCATAGAACACAAACTTTGATTTCCAGGTTCATGAGATGACTCTTCTCTTTGAATTTTAGTACTGTAATCAGAATGACGAAATGTTTCTGGTTGAAAATATTATCTGTCAATAAATGCAGTTTTAGGACAGCCAAAAATAATCTTACATTCATATGAAAAGTTTAGAAGTAAGTTAGCTTACAAAAGAAGTAATAGAAAATTATATAAAAATAAAAAAGATAAAACATTCCAATTTTTGTCTGGAAACAAAACTTATTGGACTTTCTGGGGGACTTTAAACAGCACTAAAAGGAGTAAGAACAAAAAGAGGCCAATATATGCATCCGTTCCCATTAACCTCACTTTTTTGTTGTTGTCACTATAGGAAAAAAATAGGAGAAATAATTGTCCACATGATTATCAATTGAGTTGGCTTCCACTTTCTCCCTATTCCTATTTATGACTGGGAAGATTCCTAAGTCTTAATCCACTACTGGTACACCTGAATAGATGTGTTGCCTTGACAGCAATTTTTTTGTAATTTTTTTTTTCTCTAGAGCATTCATAGAATCATAGTATCACAGAATTGTTTGCATTGGAAGGGACCCTAAAGGCCATCTAGCTCAGCTACTCTGCAGTGAACAGGGACATCCACAGCAAGATCTGTTTCCTCAGATCCCCATCCAGCCTGACCTTGAATGTCTCCAGGTATGGAGCATCCAACACCCCTCTGGGCTACCTGTTCCTGTGGCCTCACCACCCTCATATAATTTTTTTTCCCTTATATCCAATCTAAACTCCTCTAATTTTTATAAGCCCACATCTTTTACTAATAAGAACTTTTACCCACTTATATGTCTTGACCCAACCTTAGATTGATCTGGCAGAAATTTTTTTCAAGACAATTAGATAAAAACACCACTATGCAAAGGTGTCTAAACAGCATAACTGAGGACCAAGCATCTAATACTTTGGTTCTGAGAAAAATCAATCCTCTTGGTAACAGCTGCTCCTTCTTTGCTTATGATCATCCATTATGTCTCCATTAAGTACCTCTTAACTGATTAACTGTTTTCTTCAATATGTTTGGCTCAAATCATTTACTACGTATGTGGTCAATTCATGGGACAGATCTTTAAACAGCACAGCTGGTTATGCCAGAGTTTGGAAATCCTTTCAAACACAGATGTGTCATCATCTTTTCAAAAGACTGTGAACATTAAGCTTTTTGCTCTAATATTTAGTAGTTTTTAAGTGATATTCTTCAGCTCCCCATTGTCCTGGTAGTGTAGCTCATAATAATTACACTTAGTATTTCCCAGATTTTCATAGCAGCTCTTTGACATATGTCAAATAGAATGAGTATACCTAGATGTTACCGAGCACACACAAATGCACTGCAGAAAGAAGGTATGCTCTTTTATCTTAAATGAAGGCATTCTCCATGCAAATCACAGCATCTGAGTTTGCTCCCCAACAATATTGTGAAGTCAGGCTCTTTAAAACATGCAGTGAACAGGAACTGCTCCTCAACAAAGAGGAAATTATCATCATTGAAGAAATTAACAATTATGTAGTGTACACACTTCTGTGAAAACAAACATATAGTCAAGGAATAGTATTAAAGACAGGAAGAACTCCATGGGTTGGGAAAGAAACATCTAACTTTAGATATCTAAGTGCAGGTACCTGAATTATTTTATTTATTTACCTAAATGCAAAAATATAAGGTAGTTTGCGATTGTGAAGTACCCAAAATATCTGTCCTTTGCTTGAAGACATCTCACAGGAGGAACGAGATAGCCAATGTATCCATGATTATCCAGGGTATCATAGTCATAGAATTTGTTGAGTTGGAAGGGACCTTTAATGGTCATCTTGTTCAACTCCCCTGCAATGAACAGGGACACCTACAGCTAGATCAGGTTGTTCTGAGGCCCATCCAGCCTCACTTTGAATGTCTCCAGGGTTAGGGCATTCACCACCTCTCTGGGCAACCTGTTCTAATGCATCTCCATCCTTATTGTAAAAAACTTTTATCTTATATTCAGTTTAAATCTCCCCTCTAGTAGATAGAAACCATTTCCCCTTGTACTATCACAACAGCCTTTGCTAAAGAGTCTCTCCCATTCCTTCTTATAGTCCCCCCTTTAGATAGAGAGGCTGCTCTCAGACCTCCCAAGAGCCTTCTCTTCTCCAGGCTGAACAGCCCCAGCTCTTCCAGCCTGTCCTCACAAGGGAGGTGTTCCATCCCTTGGATCATTTTTGTGGCCCTCCTCTGGGCATCCTCCAACAGGTCCATGTCTGTCCTGTACTGAGGAGTCCACATCTGGATGAAGTTGTGCAGGTGAGGCCTCACCAGTGTACAGGGGCAAGATCACCTCCCTCAATCTGTTGGCCGCGCTTCTTTTGATACAGCCAAGGATACTGTTGGCTTTATGGGTTGCAAGGGCACGTTTCTGGTTCACATCTGTCTTCCTACCCATCAGTTCCCCCAGGACCTTTTAAGCAGGGTTGTGCAGATCCCTGCCACCTCAGAGTAAGCTGACTCAAGTGGTAACAGACAGTGCTTTACACTTGAGTCATTTTCATTTACTTTCATGATAAATAGGATGGTTTAATGGAAACACTGTACACAAAACTGTACTGCTCAGGTAATTGCTTTGATTGAAACAAGTGTTTTACACTGAAAGCAGAATTTCCTTTGAGTTCAACAAAACCACAAAAAGAACAAGACCTCTGTGGCGACAAAGCATATAAGCAAGTATGTGTGCTAATTATTTTCCAGTGGTTCTCTAAACGAGTCACTTGCTAGAGTCCACTGGTCACAAAGATGATTACTTTAATGATGATTCATAGAATTGGTGTGTGCATTGCAAATACCAAGTGATACACTGGTTGCTATGGCAGGAAAATGTGTGTGGTTTATTCTAAAAATAGCAGAGTAAATAATTGCATGACAGCTCTTTCCTCCTTCAGAGATCTCCTACTGTTGGAAATTCTCTGCAGGGAGCTCTCATGTACAGCATTTCCTCCTGCTTGCTTTTTCCCAGACTTATTGGTGACATTCTTCAGCATCCCTTTTCACCCACAAAGTTCACTTTTTAGCTTTCTTTTTTCATTCTTTTTCTTTTTGTTCTGCACTGATTCTTGACTCTGTTACCATGATGAAAATCAGCAAACCAGAACTTAGAACAAATGTATTGCTATAATCTCCAACTACAGAAATAGCAAACAGAAGAGTGAAGTCTTTTCTCTCCACATGGGGCAGTGAGAAACAGGTTGGTATAGGACAAGATGTCCACTTTAAGCAGCATATGGGGCAGAAGTCAGGTTAACAGTAAAAAGAGATTCTTATTGAAAAACCTTGCTCCTCCAAATGGCAACACTATCTCATTTTAGGACTTGCTCAAAGAAATGGGTTTGGTCAGTTTTAATCTTGCTCCTCTTGAAAAACATGTGTGAAAATTTTGAGTACATTTTTTATAAAAAGTTTTAAAATTATTTTTAGATTAGAAATATGGAAATAAGACCATTGTCATGATGGAAATGAGTTTGGCTTACTGTTGTGTTCGCTAAAGAAAGAAAGAGTTCTACTCCCTACACCAACTATTTGGTCACTAATTGCAATTATTATTGTCCCAGCAAGAAATAGAAAAACAGGAATCACTGCTGATGTTGCTGTTGTGGATATTTGGGAACTATAGTGGAACAGATTGTTCCAGAGGGAAAGATAAATATGATAATATGCCAACCTATATGATGGTTGGGACCCCAAAATGGGGAATAAAGTATCACTGAATAAGACAAGAAAGAGCAAAATCCTCTCACCAGATAAGAAGTCATCCTTGAAGTCATTCCTCTGAGCCACACAACCTTCAGCAAATTTTTAAACCTATCACCCATCTTGACAGACTGTTCACCTACTACAAATAAGTAGAGTACAGCTAGGATCACTTCATGCTCACCTAATGCCTAATTCATCAGAAAGAATAGTCTTGAGAAGTTCTGAACCTGAACAGTCAGGGAAGAAAACAAATGCAGATAGGAAAAAAAGTATATATTGGTTTCCCTGTGGTATCTGATGAAAGACAAGAGGAGAGAAGAGGGAAGAGGGAAGAGGGAAGAGGGAAGAGGGAAGAGGGAAGAGAAGAAGAGGAGAGGAGAGGAGAGGAGAGGAGAGGAGAGAGGAGGAGAGGGGAGAGGAGGGGGGAGGAGAGGAGAGGAGAGGAGAGGAGAGGAGAGGAGAGGAGGAGGAGGAAATTCTACACTGACTAACTAAATGGTGATGATTAAAAGGATGAACTTCACATATTTGGGAGTTATTACAGGAGTATACATGGAAACTCAGCAGAAAACCACTTCCAGATTTTCTACTGAAGTCAGCAGTGAACTCTACACTTTTGTATGGGTAGGAAATAAATAGTTTTCATACCTGCAACTATTTTTTCATCCCAACAAATGTCAGAGGATGAGATGCCAGAAAATGTCAGGGGATAAGGTGCCAGAAATTTGTTGTCCCAGAATTTGCAAGAGGAACCATACTGCAACAGTGATGATGAAGTTAAAGAGCCATCTGCTGCAACGGTTTGATCGTCAAAAATGTTTTCACAGATGAAAAGGAGTGGAGAGGATGGCAAAGCCCTGGAATCAACCAAAACCACCACATAGAGAATGTAAACAGGCAACAAGAGTATTGGTCTAGTATTAAATGTGGAGGTTGGTGGCCCTGCCTGTGGTGGGGGGATTGGAGTTTCATGATCCTTGAGGTCCCTTCCAACGTGGGTCATTCTGTGATTCTGTGATTCTCTGAAGAGGAAAACCTATAAATACTGTAATATTCTGGTTGGCATTCCCTGAAGCATCACTGCAAGGAATTAGAAGCTATTTAATTTGATGCCTGCAAACAAAAGAAGGAAACAGCAGCAGCCTAATCCAACGCCCAGGCTCCCAGACAGCTGAGCGAGTGCAGAGAGAAACACCACAGAGGTGATGGTTGTCACCAATCACAGAATCAGAGAATAACAGGGGTTGATAGTGACTTCTGGAGATCATCTAGTCCAACTCTACTGCTAAAGCACATTCCCTACTGTACGCTGTACAGGAAAGCATTCAGGAGGGTTTTGTGTATCTCCAGAGAATGAGACTCCACAACCTCTCAGGGCAGCCTGTTCTAGTGCCCTGAAAGAAGATTTTCCTCAAGTTCGTGTGGATCTTCCTGTGTTCCATTTTTTTGGAGTTTTTGCCCAGTGCGCCTTGTCATGTTGCAAGGCATCACTAAAAAGAGCATGGTTCCATCCACTTGACTCCCACCCTTAACAAATTTCATAGTATCACAGAACCACTGAGGTTGAAAAAGACCTCCCAGATTAGCCAGTCCAATCATTCACCTACCACCAACATAATCCCACCGAAATATGTCCTTACATACCACATCTAAATGGTTCTTGTACACCTCCAGGGACAGTGACTCAACCATCTCAGTGGGTAGCCCATTCAAGAGCCTGACCAGTCTTTCAGAGAAGAAGTTTTTTCCTACTATCCAACCTGAACCTCCTTAGGTGCAACCTGAGGCCAACACCCTCAGGTCCATTTCTTCCACACAGTCTTCCAGCCATTCTGCCCCAAGCCTGTAACAATGCCTGGAGTTGCTGCAGCCAAAGTGCAGGACCTGACACTTCATCCCACTGGTCTCATTCCAGTAATCCCGATTTATAAACAGTGATAGATCTTCTCTCAGTCTTCTTTCTCAAGGCTAAACAGAGCCAAGAGCTTTCAGCCTTTTCTCATGTGAGAAGTGCTCCAGGCCTCAAATCATCGTTATCACACTCCACTGATCTCCCTACAACAGTTTCCTGTCTTTCTTGGAACTGGGGAGCCCAGAACTGGACGGAGTGCTTCATATGTGGCCTCATCAGGGCAGAATAGAGAGGGAGGATCACTTCCTTCAACCATTTGTCCACACTCTTTTTAATGCACCCCAGGGTACCATCAGCTTTCTTGGCCACAAGAACACGATGCTGGCTAGTGGCTGATCTGTTCTCCTCATACACACAACACTGGGAATAAACAAGAACTAGAGGTCTGTGTGCGGTCACAGAGCCATGATCTGATCGTAAACACAGAAAAATGGTGAGACAGCTCGCATGACTGGAATATTGGTATGGATTAATAAGTATCTCATAGGAAAGACAAGAACACATGGGTGAGACCCAAAGGCTCTCGTTGAGCAAAAGGAGCCAAACGAAGCTCCAAATGGTAATTGAGATAGACAGGGAAGTTCAAAGCCCTGCTTTCCACAGCTTGCTTTGGAGCTCTTGAGCAACCTGTCAGAGCCCTACAGAGCCAAGGAAAATCAGAAGGAGAGCTGCAGTCTCAAAAAGGTGAAGATAGCTACCACAAAACAGATGTTAAATTCAGCATCTCTACAGGATTTTAGACAGAAGCAGCTGCTTATAAATGTGAAAACAAGCTCTTTTTCAACACCAGGCCACAGGAGATGTTCTCTGAAATAAGAAGAATGAAGTGGTGATTGCTCAGGGTAGAAGTTAGTTTTGCAGTGAACGCACTGTGGGCTTGTGGACAGTTTATATTTTTCTTTGCCTGCTGTTGGTCACAGTGGCACATGGTATGTTATCTCTGGAAATAATAATAGGATAATAATGTGCTCGTTAGTCTTCAGGTGTAAAGTGGTTTAGGCCAGGTAAGTCATTCCACACCTTCCACACCACACCAGAAAATACCTCTAAGGCAATCTGAAATATTTTTTCTTATGAAGTCCTGTCAAGTGTGTAGGTCATGGAAGGTTGGAAACAAGATTTTAAAGACAAGAAAAAAAGAGCTTGAACTTGTCTTCCATATCTCATGAAAGTACTCTAGCCATTGCCTTAAGTCGTAAAAGTGTTATTAAAACTGTATTGCCATCTGAGGATTACTTAATATGTTCTGAAATAAAAAATCACAGACAGGATAGCTGGAAGAATCCCTAGTTTTGTAATCTTAGTGAACTTGATAGCTGCTCAGAACAAGCTGTCCATTGCCCACCGGCAAAAAATGAGAAAGAAACAACACACTGTGGAAAGAAGAGGAGATGGTTTGAGAATTTCAAGTATCAAAATTAAGCCAAAAATCCATAGGGTATTCAGAACCTAATACTCTGAGTTGGGTGCTAGGTATCTTTCTTCCCACCAAACCTAAAGGGACACTAGACAGATAACTTAGGCTCTTAGCTTTTTGGCTGCTAAAATTAGATGACATAATCCCCTAAAACACTCTCCAGTCATTTTACATATCTAGTCTTACTGACAGCTGGGTCTATTCTAAAGCACAACAGAAAAACGATACAGCAGATCCTTGAAGGAAATAATGTCTCAGTGAAGGAAAGGAATGTTGTCTGTAACTCTAAATCTCAATTTTGTTCTCATTAGATCTTCATTATATCAGTTGTTATTGTTATGCAGAGACGTGAATCTATCATCTCTATTTTCACCTGCAAGCTATCTCCTGTAATTGCTGTGCGCACAGAAAATCAAATGTATTCTAACAACAGTGATTCATTGGCTCATCTGCTATATGCAATTTGTGCTCCATGTGGTTTGTTTATGCAGTCCCCATCCTTGCACCATCTAAATGTTTCCCAATCTTTACTCCAATTATCATCCCAAATATTTCCCCATATCCAAAGGGCAGATACTGGAAGAATAGCCAAAACCTAATTCCTGCAACATTCTCTCCAAATGTTCCTCTGAAAATACAGGTTTACAGACCAAAATCCTACAAATACAAAAGACAGCATGAAATAGCAACTGTTATACCAAGAGATCAATTCTGGACATGGACATTTCTCATGGAGGAGATCTGAAGTCAAGAAAATGAACTAGGATGTTAATCTCAATAGGATTTTGTGTAACTTGGCTGCTTATGCAATTTCCCTTTTCTAACAAGGTCAAACTGTTTGTTTGGCTGCTTCATTAGATGAGAGAAAAGAATGTAATGAATCTCTAATTGTGCTGCTGAGGAAGAAAATTTGTAAAAGAATCCAAAGAAAATGTTATGTCAGTCATTGCTGAATGCATGTTGATTTCTGGCTTGTGGGAGAGCAAAACAGGGAACAGGCATGAATACAGTGGACTGGATATATTTGAAATGAAAGTGGTACATTCACTGCACCCATTTATCCTGGGGAAGGGTGTCAATGGGGAAGCCATGATAATTACAATTTTCAAATACACACATACAGAGTCATGGACATACCCACATGCTTTCATTGCTAATTAACTTTATCTTTCTTGTCCTGTGCTTTCCTCAGAATTGTTTTAATCCTCCTTTCCTTCTCCTAAAAGGACCTCAACAGGGGAATTCTCTTGTGCCTGCATTCCCTATGTGATCCAGAGTGTAGTTACAACTGTTGCATGGCAGAAAGCAGTGATATTTGACTCTTTTCACTGTCAGATTGCCAGAAAAGACAGAGTAATTGCACATTTCTATCAAAAGCCGTTATGTTTCACAGTATAGTAATAATATCTTGTCCTTATGTAGTTCTGTTTGTCAGCTGAATTTGAAGAGCCTGGGAGTAGCTCTGGGAGTATTTCATTATTTTTTCCTGTCTTCAGAGGTCAAGAGAAGTGTCCTCACATGGGAGACAAATTCCATGTTTCCCATATTCCTCTATGTCCTCAATCAATTCCATCTTTACAATCTCTTAGGTATCAATTGCAGCAACACAGCACTGTATTTCCATGTTCAGCATCCTATATTCCCAAAGCATAATATTCAGTAATCAGTTTTACCCTTTCTTACCACAAAATCACTTGGATAAATAGAATAAGATTTAAAATAAAATTTAAATAAAATTTATTTAAAATAAAGAAATTTATTTAAAATAAAATTTATTTAAAATAAATGTTAAATACACAGGTATGAAAGTGGTGGTACTACTGAAACACTTACACCATTAGTGTTTGGGCTGCTTGGGAGCAATTCTAGAGAACAGAAAATTCACTGTGTGTTAATCCATGGTCCTTGACAGCCTGCTGTAGTTATCCTACTTGTGCACGGATTGGACCAGATGGACTCTGGTCTCTGCCAACCTCAGCTATTCTGTGATTTTGTGAAGTAACATCAAGCTGTTACTGTTACTGTTAATCCACTTAGTGAGGTAAGTTACTTGATCACAAAACTCAATTAGACATAGCTTCAACATACTAGGATTGGGATTAATGAGGAGCAAGGCTTCATAGAATCATAAAATCATTAAAGGTGGAAAAGATCACCAAAATCATCTGTTCCAACCATCATGCCATCACCACCATAACCACTTCACCATGTCCCTCGGTGCCACATCTACTCTTTTCTTGGAAACCTCTAGGGACAGTAATGTCACCACTTCCGTGGGCAGCCTGTGCCAGTGTATTACCATTCTTTATGAGTATAAAGTTTTACTAATATCTAATCTGAATGCTCCTTGGTGCAACTTAAAGTTATTACCTCTCATCCTACTCCTGTTACCTGAGAGAAGAGGCCAATACCCACCTCACCACAACATCCTTTAAGGGAGTTGTATAGAGTGATAAGGTCCCTCCTGAACCTCCTCTTCTCCAAACTAAAAAATCCCACTTATTGTGGCAGTGTAGAAAAACTGACTCTTCATCTACCCCATTATTCTGGAATACAAATTTGTTAGTAGGTGCTGAGCAAGACAAGAACAAGAAGAAACCCTTCTGCCCTGTGAAAGCTTAAACTCTCAACAGACGCTTGAACAAAGATGTGTTTACCAGGAATTCACTCAAAAAGCCAAGCCATGAGTTGATTCTATGCTTGTCAGCTCTCATCTCTTTGCTTTTTAAATAGTTTCAGGCTGATTTATCAGTACCTTTGTCAGCTTTTTGTTTTTAATTGCCCTTTCTTCCACCAGTAGAGGAAAACTAACCTAAGGCTAAAGCTAACCTTTGTCAATTAAAACTGGTTATAAAGCAAGAAAGTCACTAGAGAGATAAGCCTATATGTTTTAATTAATCTCTGGCCAATTCAATTAATTACACTAAGTGTAGAACAGTACTGTCTATACGCATAAGAAGTATGAAATCACTCATAGTTGCACCACTGGCAGAGCTCTTGTCACTGTATGGAGATAACAGATAAGAGTTATTACTTGACTCCTTGCATTTTTCTTTCTGATTAACTTCTATAAAACAAATTCAGAAACAATGAAATTAAGTAACCACATCCACAAAGGCTTTGGGTTCAAACTCCTTCCAGGGTGATTAGATATTCATGAGAGTGGTGCCAGATGGGCTTATCCTCCTCCAAATCATTTGAACTCAATTTAGAGAGTGTGGATGTGTGAGAGAGAAAAGATTAGTTCAATCTTACATCACTTAATAGGAGAAAAGATCTGAGAGAGCAGACTGTTGGCAGATAATTTGTCTCAGTTTTGAAATAACTATATCTTAGGCCTCATCTGAGGAGGTGCCAGGAGGCAAGCAAGAGGGTAGGAAGGATACAGAAAAAATGAGAGAGAAATGGGGGATGCCCCTTTCAGAGGCAGTAATCTTTCTCCAGGAATACAAAACACGCATCCTTTGGAAATGTATTTAATAAACATTGATTTGCTCTTGACCTCCAATATGAAGAAAGGGGAAATTTCAACAGAACCCATCAATTCTTCATGAGCATGAACCTTCCAGCCAGAAGTGCTGCAATGCAAATAAAGTTTAGGAGACTGTGGTCTGGCAATGGAATTTAATTTTTAACCTCTTTTTTATTTCAGGAAATATATCATGGCATCATTAACAGTCAGCAATGAATGCCTTTCGTCGTACTGATTAACAGTTTGGTCCTTCAGCTGTGTATACATGGGATAAAAATTCATAAGGTCATAGAATCATAGAATGGCTTAGGGACCTTAAAAACCATATATTTCCAACCCCTGCCATGGGCTGGTTGTCACCCACCAGATTCTGTTGGCTGCTCAGTGCCCCATCCAACCTGGCACTGAACACATCTAGAGATTGGGCACCCACAGTTTCTCTTGGCAGCTTGTGTAAGTGCCTCACCACCCTCTGAGTTAAGAATTTTTTCATTCTTCATGTACAACAGCTAAGTGGCTTAACAGGAAATATTCAGGATTGGAAATAAACTTTTCTCCTAGGTATAGCATGGAATATGATTGATGAGATAACCAGTCACAATCACCCACATGACAGCATTCAGAATGGTCATTGGTTTGACAGACTGTAACAGTTATTGTCATAACTATCCAAAAAGCAGCTTGGATGCACCTTTTCCTGCAGGAAACTATCCTGGAAATTCGAGTCGTGACATAATTCTAGCCTTGATTTATATGAAATTCACTGCTTTTCGAACTCTCCTTCTTTAAGAGCTATTTATACCACGCAATTAAGGAGACAGAGAGAAAATGCAAAATAGAGAGTGAAGTAGAAGTGAAAAGTAGAAAAACCATTCACAAATGAGTCATTCCACAGGAATGCTTTGACAGGCTGTCAGCAGAGATCTGATAAAGAAATCCAACTAAAATACTCTCCATTATTCCACCAGAAAGAAGATGGACGTTCTCCTGGTGTCGTCACAGAAAACTCCAGGCTGAAGATGCTTAATTTCTGTGTGATGCTTTCAGATAGCCCAAATGATTTTGAAAGCTGTTCTGCCTTTTAGCAAATAATGAATGTACATAAGAAGTACTAAAATAAATAAAATAAAATAAAATAAAATAAAATAAAATAAAATAAAAAATCTACCTGGAAGAATAACCTCACACACTACCATTTTATGTCAGATTAATAATGAATTGTTTCACCCTGTACTCTCCTGTTTCAATTCCTGGTGGGATCAATGTGTTCTGTACTCCAGAGCTGGAGTCCTCCTGTCAGGATCTATCTTACTCTGTCCACAGCAGTAGGAAGAATACAAGCCAATGGAAAAGGCCTTTTAATACTTCTCCTCTAAGTCTTTTTCTGTTATCTGAAGCAATCAGGGGGGCAGAAGATTGCCCTTGAGATATCCCAGGCTGCTGAAGCTACTCCTACACAGCTGAGTGGCCTGTAGGTGTACACAAGTTAAAAGACAGTGACAACAGCTGCTATGAGGTGCATAAAAAGGCCAAAATCCATTAAGACTTCATCTTTCTGGAGTTAGAAGCAGTTCTCTTACTTTTCTGATCTCTTGCATGTTGCCCGCCAGACCTTCAGCCTTCAAAGTGTGGAGCTGTAAGAACTACAAATCTTATCTTAAACAGCGGTAGAATCACAGAATCACCCAACATGGGAGGGAGCCTTAAGGATCATGGGGTCCAACTTCTGTCTCCATATAAGTTCACCCAAAAATCAGCACCTTACATCAACTAGGTAATGACCAAGGGAATACAATGACAAAACCAAAGGTTACTGCAAATAAGGAAAAGCTTTAGGGAAGAAATACAGATTCTGTGCAGCCTCTATACCTGTTCATCTCACTTAAACATTAACCATTCCTGGGTAAACATTGAAGGAAATCAGGTCAGAGAGTCCTAACAGTTATCTTAAACTGCATGAATATATAAATCAATTTGCCGTGATCCAAAACTGTTATTCAATCTACCATCTATCCAATCTTTAAATCTTCCCATTAGAAGGAGGCCGATACCTCCCACAAAAACCTCCTGACATGGAGTTGATATTGTTCTCTGCTTTAGCATATTATGTTATTCCTGTTTGTTTATTCATCAGGGTCCTTTGAGTTGTTCTTTCCCCGCCTTACCTGTTTACACTTTACAGGTATTTGCACTGTTATTGCATTCTTCATTAGCTGGCATTCAAACTACATAGCATTGAAGGATATCAAATCAACGTTCTCCTTTTCTCTGTAAATACCAGTAGCCTTAGTTACCTTAACCTTTCATAACGCAATGAAGGCAGAGTTAGGTTAAACCGGCTTCATAGAATCATAGAATCATTAATGATGGAAAAGACCACTAAGATCATCCAGTCCAATCATCAACCTGCTTACATCTCTAAGCTAAAGGACCAAGCTTGAGCACTACTTATGACTGTCCATCCTGGTTCACCATAGTGGTTCCAGGTGTAGCTTTGCACTCTCTCATCCAATGATCAGGCATGGTTCAGAAGACCATGAGGTACTGTGAATCTCAGTGTGAATAAGGTCACCCCATTTTAGCTGACAAAGTAATTTTCCTCTTTGAACAAGCCACATGATACCAATTGCCTCCCAGGGATCAACAACACTGGTCAAGGAACCAACTCAGCCATACATCTGTGTGCCTTTCAGGGACATGTCTATGTGCTGTTCTGATCTCTGGAACAATCAGTTCATCTATTAACACCTCTGAGAAAGGGTCTGAACACTACTTTTTGGCCCAGATCAGAGCAAAATATGTGAGATATAAGAATAGGCTGCCCAGAGAGGTGATGGAGTTGCAGTCCATGGAGGCTTTCAAGGAAAGGGTAGATGTGCCACTGAGGGGCATGGTTTTTATGGTGGTGATGAGCTGATGGTTGGATTAGATATCTTAACAGTCTTTCCAACTTTAATGAGTCTATGAGTCTAAGTAATCCATTTTCTTCCTAAAACTCTTCTAATCAAAAATATGAAGAGCAGATTCAACTGTATCCATTTTTTTTAACTTCATTTTCAGGGCAACCAAATGACAAGGGTAAAACTTCTGAATGGAAGCAGGTGTTAAACATGGGACCTTTTCACACAGAGGGTGGTGAAGCACTGGAACAGGTTGCCCAAGGAGGTTGTGGATGCCTCATCCCTGGAGGCACTCAAGGCCAGGCTGGATGTGGCCCTGGGCAGCCTGGTCTGGTGGTTGGTGACCCTGCACATAGCAGCGGGGTTGAAACTAGATGATATTTATGGTCCTTTTCAACCCAGGCCATTCTATGATTCTGTGCAAAATCACTCTGCATAATCCCATTAGGAAAAAAATAATATGTACAAAAAATGCACTCTTCAGCATCTCTGGACAGGTTGCCTGAAGTTTTCTATTCCAATTTCTGATACTTAAAACTAGCTGATTTAAGGAAGCATCAGACCACTATGGATGAAAAAGATCTGTCACTCCGTAACAGCATCACTGAAACTCTTCCTGCCACATCAGTGACACTGATCTATTAAAAGCCTAGGGCACATCTAGCTACTATACACGGCTATCTCATAGTCTACAACATCTCAAACAGTCCTGAACACAATTGTTGAAGCTGAAGTTTATTGACAGCATCACAAACATTGGGCCAGGATGTGTCTTTCCTCAGGGATGCTAGATTATGCACATCACCATCTGAGCAACTCACAGGAGATGCAGAAATTTTCCTTATAAACAGAGGTACCATGATTGATCATACCACAGCCGCAACTTCAGACTATCACTCACTTTGTTAACGACTGTATAATACATGTTTATGCAGGATGCGTAAAAGGAATTCATCAAGCCTCCTTTAACTCCACTGAATGGTTCAACAACCTTGGGTTGAATTTACAATCTGTCATTGCCTTTCAAAATGCCATACAAGTGAGGAGGACAGAGCCTGGGGAATTCAAATGTCTGGAGAGGAGAAAAATAAACAACAACAACAAAACCACAACCAAACTTCATCACATTTCAGCCTTTCTTTTCATGGAATAATGAATTTTAATTCTCCACACTCGACTCAGTCTAACAAGGAAAAATGGTCATAATGTGAAATGACTCTGAGAATACTTGAAACAAGTTGATGGATGCAGAACTGTCACGTGAAAACATAGGCTATTGCATGTCTTGAACTGCCTTTCTTGACAGGCTCAATGAATTAAATTAGAAATAGTGCCACAGTTCAGTTACCTGTGATCATGGAATCATAGAATGACTTGGGTTGGAAGGGACCCCAAGGATCATAAAGTTCCAACTGCTCTGCCACAGACAGGGACACCAACCTCCAGATCTGGCACTAGATCTGGTTGCCCAGGGCACTAGACCAGGTTGTATGACAGCACAGAGTTTACAGTTCTTGAGTAAGAATATGAAAATCTGTGATACAGACTAAAACTGTCCTCCAGGATGTAGGAGGAATGCAGGAACTCTTCAGGAGCTCACAATGCTCTGTTTTCCCATTCATTCACGCATACAGTTTTCCATCTGCAATAGATTGATATGCACAGAAAAAAAGAACAACTATGCTCTGGCCAAATCTGATCCCCAGTCTGGACCTGTATCACACAGGCACTCAATATTTTTCATCCACTTCTTCACCTACATGTATTTTGCTTTCATTATAACAAAGATTTGCTAACATTTGTAACAACAAAGAATAACAGAGAGACCAACTCTGTACGTTTAATTCTGTAGTGAGGTGTCTGTTCAACAAATTAATTTTGTTATGCTCTTGTATGCAATCATCAGATGCTCCTGCCTGTGCTGTTCAGCCCATCATCAACAGCACCTGCAGTCAGTTACTGCATGTTTCTGCACAAATTAATATAGGTCCTATAAGTGCCTCAACTTTGCTATCAAGGCTGTATTTTCTTAGTGCCCTCCAATGTTTGTGATTTGAACCTTTGAACCCCCTGGAATAATCCTGTGCTTTATGAAATAGTATATTAAATATACAAAAATATTAAATATATAAACATATTATTTAATATATGTTAGAAAATATTTATTCTCCACTATTACTATTAGAACTAAGCCTAAAATATAAGTCTTGTGTGAAACTATTTCAGCATTTATCACTGTATGAAACAATCTATGCAATGGATTCAAGAAAATAAAACAAAACAGGCTTCTTCTTATTAATATTAATTCATTAAAAAACTCAGCCCCATTTTTACACATCTTAGTTCTCCTTTGAATACCTTGACCATCTCGTAACTGGGATTTGGGGAACCAATGGTTATACTAACTATTTGACTTTGGTTGCTATGATGCTTATCTCAGGACAGGATCAGATGCCTGTCTCAGTTGATTGCTGCAAGCAGAATGTGGATCAAGTTCTCTGCGATGTCAGATGAAATATCTAAATTAACCAATAAGATTCTGATTAGCTGACACAGTAGATCTTGATAAGAGTTAAGAGGGTAGTCTGTGAAAGAGAATTATGGCAAATAGTAGAAAGAGGCCTCAGAACACTATTCAAAAGTGAAAGAAATATTATACTACTCACCAAAATTCCTTTTTTCTGTCCTGCCAACTGTAAATGTCTCTTCCCTTTCCTCTGAAACATTTTTCCAGTTTGTCTTGGATAAAAAATGACAGTACCAAGTATGTAAGGAGAGAAAGTAGACAAATTGCAGAGCTCACTAAAATCCAATAAAATTGGATTGGAGAGAGAGAATATGAAGATTGGATCATATTTGGATTTATAGACAAAATCGTTATGCAGAAGGAAGTGAACAGTAAACTTTTTGTAATCCTGGGTCAGAAAGGAAGAAAGTTTACTTAAACATATCTATGACATACAAGATGCAGCAGTAGCAGCCTAGGAGATTTGTGAGATGAAAAATTATGAATCAGAAGAGGTAGCTATCATATTTTTGCCTGCAGGTAGCAGTGTGCCTACAGTGTATTAGAAAACAGAAGCCCAGAAATCTAGAATTCTGATAAATTGTAGTAAAAATGTTTATAATACTACAAATGCAAACTGAATGTGAATGCATGAGCCCAAAATGCCGGCAGAAGAGCAATGAAATGGAATGGATTGCTGACACCTAGCAGGTAATACTGATATTATAATACCTGAGGTGGTATCGCACAACTTCCTGCACTTTGTCAGGGCAATCAGCTCTGAAAGAGAGACAGAGTCTAAATTCAGATGACTCGCAAAGGTAGGGACAGAAAAGAGAGGTTGTAGAAAGATTAATTGCTGTCAGCTCTGAAGCACATCTAAAACTATCAGCATGTACCTAAGAAGTCATAAAAAAATGTACTTGCTCAAAGCATGATATTCTTAAAACCTGATATTCTTGTCTTCTACATCAGCGCCAGCAAGCTCAGCATGCTAAGCTGTATGCATTTTTTTGCTATTGGATTGTAAAATACTGAAATTAATAGCATTTAGAAAAGCTGGAACAGGCTGCCCAGGGAGATGGTGGAGTCACTATCCCTGGAACCGTTCGAGAAAAATGTAGATATGGTACTTAGGGACATAGTTTAGTGGGCAATAGTTGTAGTAGGTGGACAGCTGAACTAGAGGAACTAGATCTTAGAAGTCTTTTCCAGTCTTAATGATTCTATGATTCTTTCTTTGATAAAATAAATTGATGTTTTTTCTATTGAGGTTCTGATTAAGCTACACTGGTGCTACGGGTTTCCAATATCACTACATATAGGACAATATGGCAGTTATGTTGTCAGGTGTTTCCAAAATGCTTTCATGTTGCATTAAGAAATTCAATATTCACTCACGTAACCATAATTCAAGAAATGTAATTCTCTGCATGATGAATGTACACATCCATACTCAACTTCCCAACAACGCTTCTAAGAGAACATCTAGATATGAGGCCATGGTCCTATTCTGGAGTCACAGCAGCAGTGCCTCCTGGGTTTGTTCTGCTTTCAGAGGTCTCAGCGTAAAGAGAGGGAAAAATTCCTTTCAGAAATGTTTTCCACCAGTTTCATTCTTTTCTGTGTGCAGAAAACATAAGTATGGCACAAGGGAAAAGTACAGGCAAGTTTACTGGCCTTCTCATCGAGCTTTGTTAGTGACAATAGAGGCTCAAGGGAGGAGAAAGGTTCATGGGCTACCATGCAAAGCTATACCAGGTTCCAGAAATTCTGTTTACTCCAGACAGTCCCTCTCAACCACTTTTTTCTCCTCACATACTGCCCTACTCCAGAAGGGCCCAGCCCCAGGCTGCAACCCTTCAGGAGCACCTTGCTCCCACAGGGCTCCTCATGGCTGTAATTCCCCAAGGAAATGTCCCATTGCTGCTCCATGGGGCTGCAGGGAAATCCCTGCTATGGGCCTGGAGTTCCTTATACCCTCTTCCTCCTTAGGCCTGGAGCCCCTCTTTATCCCTTAATTTGCTATAGCAGGAAGTACAGTCTAATCTGTAGAGGAGAGTATTTTCAAAACCTGATGCTGTGCAATACTATTAGGTTACCCATGAAATAAATCAAGGGCCAACCAAATATTGGACCAAGTTGACCACAGAGGTTATGAAATATCCCTCTTTGAAGATCTTCATCTTGGTCCTGGGCACCTTTCTCTGGGTGATGCTGTTTGAGAAATGGGTTGGTCCAGATGGACCCAGAGGTCCCATGGGAACAACGTGAAACTGTGTGAGGGGAGGATCAGGATGTATCTTAGGAAAAGATTCTTCAAGATCCTTCCGTTAGGAGAAGGTCCTTCACCAGATGTCATTTCGAAGCTGGCATTTGGAAACACCAAAGCCTGATGGAGTTTAAGGAATGCTTGGACAGTGCTGTAAGAAATATGGGTGGTGTGTGGATACAGGAGTTGGACTTGATAATCATTGTGGGTCCCTTTCAAAAGGCAATATTCATGATTCTGTGATTCTATAAGGTTTGTGCTTCAAAAACTAGAGATTGTGTACAGGCTGGAAAAATGGCAAACAGTGACTTGATATGCATGCTGTACTTCCAGTATAAAGCACTGTATTTAGTAAAGGAATTAAATAAAAAAATAAATGAAATTAGGAATCATAGTAGACAAGTCAACATGGAAATTTCAGTGTGAGCAAGTAGTACTAAACAGTCAGTGATGTATCAGCATTAATAAACAGATAAGTGGTACAGAGAAGCTGGGAAAAAGAGGTTGCCTCCGATTAGAGTACTGGTGATACTGGTAACTGGCTCCTGAGTCAAATTATGACATGGGATTAAGTTCTACTTAATCACACCTAAAGTAATGCCTATGGGCTGGTGTCTAGTATGTCAGTACAGTCAATGGCAAGCTAATGGATAGCATGGGAGCAGCACACTCTTAACTGATAAAGGCAGAGTCTTATAGTACAGTATTAGTCATGTGGAGGATGTGTACATCCATGAGACAGGAGGACAATCCCACTGGATGAAGTTGGAAAATTTGTTCATGAAGGTTCTTCTTTCCTTCAGTATGCTTTCATTTTTGTTTCCTTTCTGTATATTGAAAAGTGGCCACTGGCAGAGCATTTATTTGACAGAAGCACATAAAAAAAAACATTTTATATTTTCTACTCTGCTTACCCTATTCACAGAATCACAGAATCACACAGAATCACAGAATCACCCGGGCTGGGAGGGACCTCAAGGATCATGCAGTTCCAGCCCCCCTGCCTGGCAGGGCCACCAAACATACACATTTAGATCAGGTTGTCCAGGACCCCATCCAACCTGGCCTTGAACACCTCCAAGGACGGGGCATCCACAACCTCCCTGGGCAGCCTGTTCCAGGGCCTAACCACTCTCCTTGTAAAGAACTTCCCCCTAACATCCAACCTA
The DNA here is from genome assembly GCA_035772895.1 of Perdix hodgsoniae. NCBI lineage: Eukaryota > Metazoa > Chordata > Aves > Galliformes > Phasianidae > Perdix > Perdix hodgsoniae. Next base: position 2,430,881 of record JAPSGF010000042.1, read on the forward strand.
AATCTTCCCTCCTTCAACTTGGATCCATTTCCCCTAGTCCTGCTATTGTCAGCCCTTTTGAAGAGTTTACACCCCTCCTGGGTGTAGGTTCCCTTCAGGTATTGAAAGGCTGCAATGAGGTCACCCCGCAGCCTTCTCTTCTCCAGGCTGAACAAACCCAACTCCCTCAGCCTGTCCTCATAGGGGAGGTGCTCCAGTCCCCTGATCATCTTAGTCGCCCTTCTCTGGACCCTTTCCAAAATCTCTATGTCTTTCTTGTACTGAGGGCTCCACACCTGAACACAGTACTCCAGATGGGGCCTCACAAGAGCCGAGTAGAGAGGGACAATCACCTCCCTATCCCTGCTGACCACCCCTCTCCTGATGGAGCCCAGGATCCCATTTGCCTTTCGAGCTGCCAGAGCGCACTGCTGGCTCATGTTAAGTCTCTCATCCACCAGGACCCCCAGGTCCTCCTCTGCCGAGCTGCTCTCAATGACCACTCCTCCCAGTCTGTACAGGTGCCTGGGGTTCTTCCGGCCCAAATGCAAAACCTTGCACTTTGCCGTGTTGAACCTCATTAGGTTCACCCGAGCCCAGCTTTCCAGCCTGTCGAGGTCCCTCTGAATGGCATCCCTTCCTTCCACCGTATCAACCGCACCACTCAGCTTAGTGTTGTCAGCAAACTTGCTGAGGGTGCACTCAATTCCTTCATCGATGTCATTAATAAAGATGTTAAAGAGCACCGGTCCCAAGACAGACCCTTGGGGGACACCACTCGTTACCGGCCTCCACCTGGACATAGAGCCATTGACCACCACCCTCTGTCTGCGGCCTTTCAACCAATTACTTATCCATCGGATCGTCCACCCATCAAATCCACTTCCCTTCAATTTGGAGATGAGGATGTGATGGGGGACCATGTCAAAGGCCTTGCTCAGGTCCAGGTAAATGACATCGGTTGCCTTCCCTTCATCCATCAATGCCGTCATTCCATCGTAGAAGGCCATATTCAGACATAATCATTTTCTGTAGGTCAGAGGAGCTGGTGATTAAAACATTAATACTCACCAATTCTTACATCTCTGCAGTGAAAAACAGAATGAAACAGAAATAAAGAAATCTCAGAAAACGTGAAGGTCTTTCAACAAAAATTTGTCTTTGCACTCCTTTTTTGTATAATTTTTGGCTTCCAAGAGAACAGTAGGAACAGGTAACTGATGTACAGAATTTGATCAAAGTGGCTTTGCCTATTTAAACATGTAGATGGTAGCGGGGAACAAGTCACTGGAACAATCCCAAAAGAGAAATGTCATGAATCTTGTACTAATTTAAAATCACAAATTACTTCTATCTGGTAACTTACCCAAGTTAATCACAAGAGCCTAAGACTGAGCATGAACTGCAGGAGCTATCAATTGCTATTTGCAGGATCGTTGGTCAAAAATGTGTTTCACAGCATCTCACATTGCCATTCTGTTTTCCTTTGATTTATAAAACATAAATACCTTAGAGTGATATGTACACACATAAACACATACACGCCAACAAAACTGCATCACATCTATTTTCCTTTGATTGGGAAAGGATTAAATAAATTATAATCAATAATGAATTCTTACATAAATACATTTCAAATTCACTTCTGCTTTTCTTCTACAAGTAACTACACTTGGGGTCTCATTTCTATCAAATCATAAGATTCTCATTGTTACACAGATGATCTGCTCCTTAACAGAGTAGTCAAGTAATGCAGACTCTTTCTTAATCTGCTTTTCAGAGCAAGGTTTTATGGGGAGAGTCTGTGCAGAAATTAGGAAACCTTAATTCACCCTGCAGTTGTTATTTCCTTTTCTGAATATGGTTTCCTCAGCTATACTAGGGAATGAAGAACACTCACTGCATGGCAATGTTACTTGAAAAATGTATATACTTATTAATATGATAATAGGTATACACCATCAAGGTATGTCCTAATGCAACTGAGAAAAGCAATTGCATTAATATGGCAAAATAAGATTTACATGAGGTGTTCAGAACCACAGAGCGTGATAACTGGGTAGGACTGTGCCTGTATATCCAAACAAAGGATACACTGTGAGACCTCAACATCAGGAGCAAGACTTTCCCAGCTCTCATACTTTCACGCCCAAATCAATGAATATGACACAAACTCCAGAACTCATCATTTTTGCTATTGCTTGTAGGCTGTAATAAGTTTGATGATATATGAGAAGACAGGAATAGAATTAACAGAGAGGCTGGGGATAACTATTTCTTCCAAGATTCATAAAGTAATGCTGACAAATAAAAATTTCCTGGATATTATTGGGAAGTAGCCACACGACTGTTCCCTCTTCCTTATCCATGTAATTGATGTTTTTAGCCCCAGATTATGAGCTATTAGGGTCACTGGCTAATACATAAACAGGCAAGCAAAAGATGTTCCAGGACAGCCAAACTCTAAAAATGAAGGAGAAATTGTGTAGTGTATGTGAGACCTCTACCAAAGATATAAGCTATGCTGTATGGGCTACCACAACTGTATGGTGGTAAATCCTGTTATCCATATATATAGATATAAATGCACTGGCAGGTGATTTCACTTCCACATCTGGGTTATGTATATTTAATACTATATAGAGAGCAATAGCTATGTCTGAAGGATGGAAAAAAAATACCATGAGAAATTTAAAAGGCATCAAATTCTTTTATCTTATAAAAAAGTAAAAGTATTTTGATTACATTAAATGAAAACTGGTGGGGGAAAGAGTAAATGCAGTTGGGCTCTTGAATCTTTAGAAGGAATGCAGATCAAACACCAGTGGCTAGGAGCTAAATCCACACCATTTCTTATTAAAAATTAGATACCAGCTGTTGTAAGGCAGAAGATGATTAGACTGTAGAAAATTCCCCAGGGGAAATGATGGATTCTCCATTTATCAAATCAAAGTTTGATGCCATTTTAAGTAAAACAGAGATAAGCAGAGTCAATATATGTCTATCAGGGTGAATTCTAGTGGTAAAATAGACTTTTTCATTTGTGGATTATACTGAGATTGATTCATGATAATACTGAAATTCAGTGGGAATACTTTCCAGTTTCAGGACTGAATGTTAACTTTCTTCTTCAAAGGCAATATCCCAAAAATACAGTCACAAGAGGTTTACACAGCACTTTTGTGTGGGTGGAGGGTATTCCCTTCTGTTATGAAATGTGAGCTTTTTACTTGAGCAAAAAATACTGCTTTCAGACAATGCTTTTGTCTCGCACTGACTATTCAAAATGAGATTATTTTACACTACTCCAGTGCCACACAATAGGCCTTCTGCCTTAGAACAAAAGCATCCAGTGACTACCTCATAAAACAGAAGGTAAGTAATCTCTAATGCAAGCTCCTTTGCAATTTTTTTGTCTCATGCTTTGTCAAATTAAGTGGCTTTTTCTTCACTGATGGTTCATTTATAGTCATCCAGTTTATTTAGACTCTCTAACTTGACCTCCTTAAGATCTCTCACCCCTGCAGGAAGAGTTCAAGAATGTCATTTTCCCATGGCTCATAGGAGAGAAGTGAAGAACGGAAAAAGTGCAGGTGATGCATATATCTGTCATCTGGCAGCAGTGAATGTTTATAAATCTTGTGAATTTAGAATACTCATTTCTTGTTCCATTACAGAATGACAGTTTAAGGTTTTCTGGATTACACCGCGGCTAGTGATATGTATTGGGACCCTGCTGACACACATCTCCTATTACATGGTGTTTGACTGTATATGAAAAAATGAACTGCTCGCTGCCAATATTTTCTGCAAACAGCTGCTGAAGGAAAATTAGTGATGAGTAAAGGACTTTACTCTGATTTCCATTAGGGAATTTAGAGATAGAAAGTACTCTGATTTCTTCAATGACATGGTGTATGTTTTTGTTCTTATTAGACAAACATAGATAATGGCAAGAGAACTCCAATAAAACTGATAAGAATACACATCTCTTTCCCAGCAAGGACATCTGAGCTTCTCCAACAAAGGTTTTCTGGATTTCGTTATTATGGACAAGATGCATTTTAGGTTTACTTGCGCCAAATATTCCAAGTGAATTTCTCCTAGGGGAAATAAGTGGCAGAAGTTCATGTCAAACAACTCTAAAATTTACAGCTGTAAATCTCAAGGGACCAAAATGATGTATTGGATTGCTAGGTCCTCTTATAATAACCTAGAGTGATTTATGTGTTGCATTATTGGAATAGTAATGTGTGTGTATATATATAACTGATATGAATGAGCAATAGATGTATTGCATATATATTCACCAGTAGGACTGAAATATATATGTATTCATCATTACAAAAAAAAAAAAAAACAACGAGAGAGAGAAATCAGTCTATTCTGCTCAGATTTTTCAAAGTGTTCAATGAAAACCAATAAATACTTCAATACTTCCAGCAAAATTTGTTGAATGAGCTCTGAAAAACACTTTCTAAAAACTATTACTGATGTTTAAAGTACCAGATGCACTGCAACATGGAATAAATTAGGAAAAATTTTGTCCACAAGGACAATACCGAATAGCATAAAACAAGTTATCATGCAATAGAGGGGGAGAAAGAAATAAACATACAATGGACAACTCAGCAACTTGCTTAAATTTCTTCTAGCTTTCTAATTTAAGCTTATTAAAATGCATTTGCATATCTAAGTATTTGCATATCTAAGTATTCCAGTCAATGGGGTTACATCAAACTGATAGGCAGTCACTAGTGGGGCTCTGCAGGGCTCCATTTGAGAGACAGTTTTCTTCAATATTTTCATAAATGACTTGGATGCAGGACTTGAAAGCATACTAAGTTTGTGGATGATGCTAAACCAAGAGGAGCTGTTGACTGCCCTGAGGGCAGAGAGGTCTTGCGGAGAGACCTTGAAAATTAGAGGGCTGGGCAATCATCAACAGCATGAAGTTTAACAAGAACACATGCCAAATTCTGTAACTGGGATGGGGTAACCCTGGATATACAAAGACTGAGGGGACAAGAGGCTGGAGAGCAGCCCCACATTTTGGGTGCCACAGTAGAAGGATATAAAACCATTAGAGAGCATCCAAAAAATGGTTGCAAAGTTGGTGAATGGTCTAGAGGGCAAAACGCAGGAGAAGAAGATGAGGTACTTTGGTTTGTTTAGCCCAGAGCAGAGGAGGCTGAGAGGAAGCCTTGTGACAGCCTACAGCTCCTCACAGTGAATGGAGGGGCAGTGCTGATCTCTGCTTTCTGGTGGCAGTGACAGAGCCCAAGAGAACAAAATGGAGCTTTGTCAGGTGGGGGTTAGGAAAAATCCTTCACCAGAGGGCAATGGACATGGAACAGGCTTTCCAGGGAAGTGAGCATGTCCCTGAGCTACTGGAGTTCAAGTAACATTTGGACAATACTTTGGGACATAGAGTTTGAAATTTAGATGTTCTGTGTGGAGCCAAGAGTTGGACTAAGTTATTCTTGTAGGTCCCTTGCTCAGGGTATTCTGTGATAATGAAACCATTGTATTATTTTACTTCAATTACATACATATTTCCCTGAAAACTGCAGAGAAAATCCTCCCCTACTGCTACCAATTTTTTTCTATGTCCCATGATATAGCAAGAGATGGTTGTAGTGGGTTGCTTCTGGCCATGAAATACCATTACAGATTGTCTCCAGTAACCCGTGTGGTCCAATTCCAGATGCATGCTTTTTGTTCCTACTGTTCAATGTATTTTCTATTACTTGGATAGGAAGACAGAATGTTCAGTCCAGCTACAAAAATCCGTTAGCAAGGTACCACAAGCATTTTTGGAATTCAACAGTTCTTCGGAGATTCATGGAAACAGGTTTCTGCATAGGGCAATTTTCAGTTGGATTTCCTGACAGCATGTCACTCTCAAGCACAAGTTCATCCATACCTTTCTGCAGCCCTTGAGTCAGAGTTTACTACTGCACTGTTGCCTCCAGCAAGCATTTACTGGGTAATTAGCATCTTGCACAAGTAGAAAAGTTAAAGCAGCCAACACAGTCCTACTTGAAGGAAGACAGGGATTAAGTGAGACATCAACTGTGAAATGATGCAATCTGACTTAGCTAAGTGGATGTACATGTAGCAGCAGGAATTTGTGTTGATGTTGTTAATGTCAGTGTGAAGAACTGTGAATTCAATCCTCATCCCTGCTTTAAAGCCTTGGATACTCACTTTTTTCCTGCCCCTCAAAGCTCTTAGGTATAATCAGGTTCTTCAGGAACACTACAGTGGCCCTGAGGTTGTATTATCCGTTGCCTATTACACATTGAATATCCACACAAATTCCCTATGAGCATATAGAAAGGTATGGCCATCCACTCCTTACGTAGTAAACAGAGGGTCAATTCACAGTCTTAACTCCCTTTATCCTAGGGATAAAGACTCAGTTCATGGCTGTAAAAAAGGTGAAGAACATAACTCAGATACCCAACTCCCAAACCAGCACACCATCCCCCAACACCTATTCCTTGAACTTTCCTTGTGATATTCCTTTTGTCCGCAAGACACAGCTGATATTACTTGGATTATGAACCTAAAAGTGTAAAATTAGTTACAGCTGGAGGAACTGTCAGTCAGGAAGATAATTGAAAGCCAGCAAAACAATCAACCATTTAATTGCTTACATTAAAGAATCAAATTGACAGCAATCAAGCCAAACTATAAAAGGTACCAAAAAGTGACATGTGAGAAAATAAATTAATTTTCATAAGGTACAAGTAAAAAGAAAATTGGAAAAAATGAAAAAACAAGATTGTGTTGTTTATAAACCTTAATCAATTTAAAACTCATTTTCAATGTATTAAACTTTACTGTTTAATGTCTCCCAATGAATTCTGCCTTTGGCATTGTTCAGTAGCCTCTCCGAAGCCTTGCACAGTTTAAAGAAAAAAAATTATTAGCACTTCCTCTGCCAACCACACTTAAAATCAAGAGACAGTCCCTAAAATCACAAAGAGGGCAGCAGTTACATTTCTGAAGGATAATTTTCCTATTTGGCAATTGTCTAGGGAGATTGTTTTGGAGAAGGAAACACCACTGAGCTCAGTATTCACCAGCAAGTTCTCTAGACACACCATTCAACTTATAGCACCCGAAGATGGGGATACAGAGAACTGCCCACGGTAGGAGAAAATCAGGTTTGAGACTATACAATAAAGCTGAAGGTGAATAAGTCCATGGGACCTGTTAAGATGTATCCAGTGGTCCTGAGGAAAATGGCAGATTAAGTTGGTAAGCCACTGTCCATAATAACTGAAAAGTCATGGCCATCTATTGAAGTGACTGGAAGTGACTGGAAACATAACCTCAATTTCCAAAAACTGGAAAAGGAAAATCAAGGGAACTACAGGGCCTTCAGTCTCACCTCTACCTCTAGTAAGATCATCGAGCAGTTCCTCCTGGAAACTACAGTAAGGTTTATGGAAAGAAAAGAGGTGATTAGTGACAGGCAACATGGCTTCCTTCACAAGGACAAAGTGCAGAACAAATTTTATGGCAAATAAAACAAATTCTATGAAGGTATTACAGAATTGGTGGATAAAGAGTACTGCAGCTGATGCCATCTAACTGAACTCATACAAAGCATTTGACACAGTTTCACATTACATTCTTGGCTCTAAAACGATGAGACATAGACCACTCAGTAAGGAATTGGGTGGATGGTGTAACTCAAGGAGTACAGTCAATGTCTTAATATCTGGATGGAGACTAATGATGAGTGGTGGTCCCTTAGGGTTCTCTATTGAGACCAATATTATTTAAACTCTTTTTATGGATAGTGGAACTGAGTGCACATCTCATCTTGCTCAAGCTGAGTGCTGCAATCATCATGACGGTGGGAAGGAATGCCATCAAGAAAGACTTTGACAGGCTTGAGTGGTGGCCCTGTGCAAATCTTGTGAAGTTCAACAAGACCAAGTGCAAGGTCCTGCACAGAGGTCAGGGTAATCCCAAACAAGAATAAAGGCTGGGCCATGAGTAGCCCAGAGCAGCCCTGTGGAGAAAGTACTGATGGACAGAAAACTCAATATGAACTGGCAATGTGTGCTCAGAATGCCAATCTTTTCCTTGGCTGAATCAAACAAAATGTAGCTTACAGGTTGAAGGAAGTGAATCTTCCCCTCTACTCCACTGTCATAAGAACCTGTATGGAACTCTGCATTCAGTTCTGGGGCCCCCAACATAACAAAGACAAGAAACTGTTAGAGCAAGTTCAGAGGTATGGCCATGAAAATGATCAGAGGGCTGGAACATCTCTCACACAAAGATGGGCTGGGAGGACTCAGGTGGTGAGTAAAGATCTGGAATTTACTATACTATGCATGCGAAATTTTTGGATTTTATATCCTTGAGTAATATAAAGAGAATAACTCCAGAATGTAAACTTGCTGTTTCAACCATTGTCTTTACTAAAATAGGGGTGAAATTGTTGTTTTTGTGTGGGCTTTTTCCACTCATCCGTGAATAATTTAAAAGAAAATATTTTCTTTTGAAAGGAGAAGATTGATTATGTACAATCATCTTTTTTCCTTATTGATTTTACAGTTCATGATGAAAATCTAATTTTGTAAGAGTGACGCTCAAGAAGGTAAAAGAAAAGAAAACAGCTGAATCCAAATGTTTAGGCTTACTGGCTGCCATTCATCTTCACTGTCTGACTGCATATAGACACAATGAAATGCCACCTATCCAATGATTATGCTAATGCTGGCTATCTTCATCTCCTGTCCTACATAAAATCAATTTTTTTTTGAACCTTTCTGTTTTTTGCAGTTTTTCCTATGTCTTCTTTCCAACAGTGTGTTGACCAGGTATTCAGTTTCAAAGCTGCAGGCTCGGCACTCCATTTGAGCAAAGAAACGTCAAACCAGAGGCAATGCATGGCACTAGTGTCATCCATTGAGACTGAGAACTGCATAGCCATAGCAGCAATCAAGAACCAGGTGTCTTTCTGAAAATATGAAGTCATCCCATGTAAACTAAAGAAATATTCTGTCCTTCCCCTCCCCGGTGATAAAATACACAGGTGTGATAGCTGGGTCTGAACTCTGAATTTTGTACACCAGGAATGATTCAAAGAAGGGCTGCTGGCCCAATCAGAGTACTGGAAAAAAATCTCCTGAAAAAAAAAATAAATAAAAATCTCAAGTGGGGAGAGGTTGAAATCAATATATACATTTTTTTAGAGAAAACCAAAAATAATGCTATAGTCTAGTGCAGTACTCTACTTAATAGACTAAAAATACTGAACTAATAAATTTAAGATTTTTCAGAAGGAAAAGTAAAAAAAAAAAAAAAACAAACAAAAAACAAAACAAAACAAATCAGAAGCATTTCCCTTCTGAAAAGGTCATAATTACTGATTATTTCTCTCAAATTCTGGGGAAAAAAAGAGGGAGAGACCTTCAGCCACACAAATGAAAATTTAAGTATGCAGGTACATAGTATGAACTCCATTCTGCCTCTCCATAGAAGAATATCTCACAGTCTTAGGCCATTCTAAGAGCCCTAGTAGCTAGGACCAAACATCCCCTATACTGCAATATGCCACAGTAGAAAAGACTGTGAATGCTTTGGATGTCTAACAATGGTAAAAATGGTTGACTTCTCCTTTTCCTGCCAGGACAAAATTACTGGTGCCACCATCTTGGAAAACTGCGTCTACAGTAGTGCCAACCAAGTTCCTACTTGTAAAAAAAGACAAAGAAGACATTCAGAAAATCCACTTTATTTGCCAATTGTACCCAGAAGGAATTCTTTTTTGAATCCAGCCTTGTATTTTTTATTGACAGTAACAGTGATGATCCTTATAATGGTGTTATAATTCCCTCCCTTGCCCGAAGACATATATATGGTGAAAGAAACTAATGAAGCAAAAGGCAGTCAATAACAGCCTTCAAATTTGCTGTTCATAAAATCCTTCTAAAAGGAAAAATAAAACAGCCATTTTAATAAATTAAAATCCCTGATGCACAGGTTGCTGGATGGCAGATTGAATCAAGATGGTCAACATGTCACACTGTAATACTTCCCCAGTGAATGATGACACAAATGTCATATTTGCCCTTCCAACTGGTATTGATGCATTCAGGCAAAACCATATATCAATCAGTCTTTAGGAGCTAAGTGCCTGTTATGAGTCAGTCCTCTGAGGCTTTCAGCTTCCCACATCTCATAAGAATCTGAGCAGTGATTTGTAGTTCCTGTAGTCGTTTATAATGCTTCATAGTTCTCAGATTGCTTAGAGCCTAAAGCTAGAGCCTGAGCTGTTTCACATCAGCCACGTTATTGGCACAGGAAAAGTGTGTATTGCTGTATGTTCTCCTTACCATGATGCTAGTGCCTCACCTAATTAAATAAGATTAGTATCCTGTACATTTAACAGGTCTCCAGCCTTATTTCTCCTCAGACCAATATCAGCACTTCTCCAGGATAGCACTCATATCATACCAAATGATACTGTGCTGCTGCATAAGATATGCAAGAGGACTGCCGACCACGCTACTTGCATGTTATCACAAGCAAAATGGTAAAGGAGACACCAGGTAAATTGTGTATTCTTACCAAGGGACACATCACTTAAAGGAAATGGACATTTCAACATTGTGAAATAGGGATAATCAAATAGAAATGCTGTCTCCCAGAAGGCTTGGTATTTGTATTTTCTGATGCCTGAAAAAAAGACTCATTAAGTGTACCTTGCCTTGCTGTAATAACGTCATTAGAACAAAAATACTGAAGAAGGTATTTGTTCAGGTACTTACCTGAAAACTATCCCCAGACTTCACAGCCCAAATTTGAAATCTTAGATAAAGATCATCAAGGCCTGAATTCCCTGACTGGATTGCAACAACTGAGAATTTTTCTTATGTTCATGTTTTGGAATTCACTTGAAATGCTCTTCAATAAATAAATAAATAAATAAATAAATAAATAAATAAATAAATAAATAAATAAATAAATGTAAAAGTATTTTATGTTGTCAGGTTGTTTGGTTTTGAGGTTTTGTTCCTTTTCTCCCAGAAAAGAAAAGAAAATGAAAGATTCTGTGGGAAGAAATCATTAAAAGAAGGCATTCTGATTGCTGTAAAAATGCCTCTGATTTATAAAAGAAAATCTGATTTTCAGTAATGATTAGTTGTTCTTACAAAGGAATAGGCTACCAATCCCAAATGATTCCATTCAGAACCCCATTATACCTAATTAAATCCTTTTTCCTTGCCTTAATAGAAGTTCTGAGTGTGAATAACTTTGCTTAAGCAGTTTCACGAGTCTGGCTACACTGAATTGCAGATGAAACCTCCCAGGAGCAGAACAAACCCCACCAAAACCCTCATAAACAAAATGCCAGCATCTGGAGCCAGAGAGAGAAGCACAAGGAGGAGAGGGAGAAGAATTACAGATCTGGGATTAGCCTATACATCAGCAGCATCAAAGGGGAAAGAAAAGCTCTTTATTTATTGCTTACCAGCCTCCAGGGCATGAGCGTCACTCAGCATTAGCATTCACCTTTATAACTGTGCTATGATTTACAACTCCACCCTGGTGCAGACGGTGCTACCAGTTACACTCCTAAGAGAACACGCACAGAGTATATTCCAGATACTTTCCCTTGCTTCTCACATAGGATATGAACATACTGATTTTTTTTTAGCCTGAGCCTGGAATAGAGATGTAAGAGATGGGTCTGATCTGCATAAGTATATGAGTGCTAATAGAATATCACATTTTGGCACATTATGTAGAAATTTATATTCATACAGGTTAAGCTGATGTAGAAAGGTGTGCACATGTTAGGCAAAAAAAAAAAAAAGTTCAGTCAAGAAAAGACTTTAGTCTAAGGTACACAGCTGCTTTCATAGAATCACAGAATGGCTTAGGTTAGAGAGGACCTTAAAGATCACCTAGTTAAAACTCCACTGATGTGGACAAGATTGTAAACAATTATATCAGGCTGTCCATCACCCCATCCAATCTGGCCTTTAATGCCTCCAGGGATGGGGCATCCACAATTTCTCTGGGCAGCCTTTTCCAGTGCCTCACCACCTTCTGAGTAAAAAAATTCATTTGAACATGTGACCTATCTTCCCTATTTCATTTTAAAGCCACTCCCCTCTAACTTGATCTTCTCTCCTCCTCATTACAGTGACTTCTGTCACTTATTTGTATTTATTTTTCTTGAGTTGTTTCACAGAGGCATCCATGAGATGAGATGGAGATGCTAAATATTTCTCAGAGCCAGCCTTCAAATGAAGGTGGAGTCTCAAATACTGGCAATGGTAATAGTTGGCTACTGACTGCTCAGGAATCCAGTCAATGTCCTAAAACACACATTTTTTTCAAGTTGAGCAGTACCTTCTGTGTTACTGCCCCTACTTTTAGATCATATGTTAATATTAGTAAATCAAAATAGATAAAATATTTGAGGAATTAGAACAGTTTGGCATTTGAATCAGATTCTGAAAATATTGTTTATAGGCTTCCAGTTAACTATACCAGAGATCTTAATTACTGGAGAAAAATGGCTGCAAACCTGATATGCCAGATGAATTTGTCTTCTACTTAGATGGTCTAATGAGTTATAGAATTATAGAATTGTTCAGGTTGGAAAAGAGCACTTTCATCGAGTCCAACTGTCGACCCATCACCTCCATGCCCACTAAACCATGTCCCTCAGCATCTCACCTACATATTTCTTGAACACCTCTAGAGATGGTGACTCCACCACCTCCCTGGGCAGCCTGTTCCAATACACTATCCTTTGATGAGAAGAAATGTTTCCTAATATCCAACTGAACATCCTCTGGAGCAATTTAGAACCATTATTTCTCATCCTGATGATGGAGTACTTAATGCTGATGTGTTGGTTAAGCCAGTCAGGCATCAAAGCACGGTGCTTTAACTTTTGCTGTCTGAACTCAAAGACAAACCATCCCACTTACTTCTGAGAATCTGTGACAAAGAGCTCAGAAAGGGTACACTACAAATGATCCTCAAGGTTTCTTTTTCGTGCCTTAAATATGCAGTAAGAGCAGAACCAAGATTTTTCTCTATTTATTTGCTTTCTCCAGTTTCACATTTATTTGTTTAGGGCAGAAGAGGCCTAAATGTTTAGCTTTTATCATCAGACAAGAAGGGAGCCACAGTCTGACCATTACTACCAACTAAATTGAAGTGGGTCTCCACATATTCAGATTAATTCTATAGGAAGGCATTTTCTTTCGGTTTCCAGTAACACCAACCTAAGGGATGCATCTTTAAGCAGGTGCTCATTAGATTTGAAACCTTTGATCCAATCCATTTTCCCTCCCACTTAGCCCTATATAGACAGCTGCTAATCGCTTCAGAAACTCCTGTGCACATTGACCCAGGCATTACATGCTTTCCACCAACATTAAGCCTCACAGTAGTGCAAACTTTATGCCTCCCCAAGGAGGAATGAAAAGCAACTGATTTTTTTCTTTAAAGGTGATGCAAAGGACAGACTTTTGCAAAGGTTTTGTGCAAGGAGAGAATAGAGAGAATTACTGCTAAGATTTTATTAGCGTGCATAAACACTGTGATGTTTTTGATGCCTCGAGATATAGAAGCACAATCGTTACAATGAAGAACATATTTCTTTCTGTCTTTCCATTGGTCCTACAGCACACCGGGTGATCCATCTTGCTCATAAGCTCTACGTAATCATATATATATATTTATATATTTGCTTCTCACAAAGTGTTTAACCTTTTGAGCACTGCAATTTGAGATGTCAGGGAATGCACACTGCATTTTCTCCCTTCCAGCATTATCTTAGTTGGGGTACACAAGTCATACCATCAAATGTAATGAATGAAGTGTGAAAAATAAACACCAGACAGAGAGCCAGGAATACTCAATTTGTGTATGTCTGCTCTGGCTAAACATGCCTGCAGTGTTCCGCACAACATCCTTCTCTCCAAACTGGAATGATACAGATTTGATGGGTGCACTTTTCAATGGACAAAGAACTGGCAGCAGGACAGAGTCCAGAGAGTGGTGGTCAGTGGCTCAGTGTCTGGATGGAGACCAGTGACAAGTGGTGTTCCTCGGGGGTCAGTACAGAGACCAATACTCTTTAGGACCTCCTTCAATGACATAAGTAGTGGGATCTAGCAAGGTTGCAGATGAAACAAGCTGTGTGGTGTGGCGAATAGACCTGTGGAACAGGATACCATCCAGAGAGACCTACTGAAGCTTGAGCTTCAGTAGAGTAGAGAATGTATCATGATTGTTCATAGACTTAGAAATGCAGATGCTTTTTTTAATTCAAACTTAGTTCATATGAAAAATGTACCACTAACTCTTCACTTAGAAATGATTGGAAACTCATAAAAGTAAATGCTTAGTAACACACAGCAAAACAGCACACTCTGCACTGGTAGGGAATCAAAACACTTATAGGAAGCAGGGAAATAGTTACCAATTAAAAGGATGCATAATAGTTATTATTTGCTGTTTTTAGATTTTGAACAGGATACAATTTTCTGAAATTTTCCTTAAGCTTATATAAGGATGAAAATAGCTCTTCACACAGTACTTCCAAAGAAAACTGCAAAACACAATCTACTCTCAACCTCCTTCAGTTGATTCAGCCGTGTGAATCTTTTTTTTTTCTAATCAGATGACTTGTATAACTATGAAGCTCTCAATGAATTTTACAATTGAATGTATCATTTATAGTTATCTGCAATGAGGCTTGAAGCTTGGAATTAAAAACTTATTAGTATTTCCATTAGGAAAGTTCAAGAGCACAGACATAGAGGTAGACCAAATCCCAGAATCCCCATCAAGCTCATACTGAATTATTTTTTTTCAATTTTTCAGAATTTTCTCTTTGCTACAAATTATTTAAATATCCCACATCAATTATTGAGTGTCCCACAGACACAGGCACAACATTTCAAGGCCAGAAGGGACCACTGTAATCACTCAGCTTGGTTTATTTTTTAATGCAGGTTATAGTCACACCTTTATCTTCTTGCTGATCTTACCAGTCCTTTCCTCTGTGTTCCCATACTAATGCTCAGCACATTCTATTACATACAGCAATGCCATGATTTCCAGGGAATCACACATAATCTCAGATGAGATGTTCTCTACCAATCTCTATTGGATTTCTCTTTCATGTTATTGAACATCAAAGCCTGCTCATCCCTTTTTCTCTCAACTATATGTTGCACCCTTGTTTTCCCAGTCTGACAAACTCCTCTGATAGCGAAGAAATATACAGTTACAGTGGGCTTGGAGGAAATGTCCAGCTTTAACAATTAATGATATTTTAAAAGTAATTAATAATCAAGAATTGTATAAAAAACCCAGTGAAGCACTTTCCACATGTACAGCTTGTAATGGTTTCTGTTACAAAATGCCACAAATATTTATGATTAAAGATTATCTATGGATAATTTACTGACTTGCACTACAATCCTCAAATATACAGAAAAATATATATGCATAAAACTTCATCCTTACAAATAAATCTACCATGCTGATCAGTTTACTGAGTGTGTAGCTATATTACCACCACATCGCCACTTGTAAAGTGAAAGATGGATATTCGAGTCCCTGGATTAACATGGGGTTGACAGGAGACTCAGGTCTGGGTTTTCACATCCAAAGCATTTCTATCACTATTTTTGCATTCGGTTTTGAGGGGCACGTGGAATATTTTTATCTCCCTCAGTCATAGTTAAGTGACCCCATCCTGGCAGTTAAGAAAATTTCCTGAAAGGTAGAGTGTTTTTTTTGGGTTTTTTTGTTTGTTTTTGTTTTTTGTTTTTGTTTTGTTTTGTTTTGTTTGTTCTATCTTTGTTTGTTTGACTGATAGATCGATTTAGTTTGGTTTGTATTTGTTTCCTCAAAGTCCACATTTTGCTGAATCATTACTTCCAATTAAATATCACAGAATCGTAGAATATCTTGAGTCAGAATGGATCCATAGGGATCATTTTGAGATTCCCAGGACCACAGAAAAATAGCTGAGAGAGGTATCACAATGATATCAGCCAACACTTTTGTGTACCCTGGGATGAATCACATCAGATCCCATAGACTTATATACATCCAGGTGAAGCAGGAAATCTTGCATAAGTTCAGGGTTGGCTGCAAATTTATCATTATCACCTCAACAGTCCTCCAACTTGGAGCCCTAAGGATCCCAAGGCCCATTAGTGGTGCTGTATTGAACTCTTCTGCTTTTTCTGAGCCCCTATTTATTAAGTGACCAACCTCACCAAGTAATAAAACATACATTCAACAGTGTGCCTTTCATATGATAATGCATACATAGTTATGAATCTTAGATAAGTTTGGTCTACCAAATCTCATCTTTTAGTAAATGCAATCATTATCAAAACTTCTACTTTCCTTGACTGTTAAAAATGCCAGAAGAAAGAGAAAAAAAAGAAGACAGAGGCTACCACAATTACCAGCCCAATCTTTAGTAAAAGTACTAAAGAATTCACATAAATTATGTGCTTTATGTTCCCAAAAGTATATTAACCCTTCTCCCCCTGAGCCATTTTAAAATGCTGTTTCATTAGGATGGCCAAAGCCAACAAAATTAAATATCAGGAAGCCCTATTGCATGTTCGTGTCATCATTCACAACACTGGGAGATAACTGTAGTACAAATAAGTCCAGAGTTTGGATTTCTGGGGAAAGGGAACAGGGGAAAGGGGAAAAAGGTGAAAGGGGAAAGGAAGGAAGGAAGGAAGGAAGGAAGGAAGGAAGGAAGGAAGGAAG
>JAPSGF010000042.1:2447675-2572582 GCA_035772895.1 Perdix hodgsoniae
AAGGAAGGAAGGAAGGAAGGAAGGAAGGAAGGAAGGAAGGAAGGAAGAAAGGAAGGAAGGAAGGAAGGAAGGCTCCAGATGGAAGCAGAAGACCGTGTGTTAACTAGACAGTAGGAGATCAGCTCTGCTGTGAAAATTAAAGTGGAATATTTTACCCAGGATATTTTACCCACACAGCAACACAAGAACATGAGAACCCAGTGCAGCAAGACAGCTGTAGCTACACTCCAAATGGAAATCATTCAGTTTCATTACTCTGCCATCTTCTTTATATCTTATTTTACCTTCACAATAAATCCTCACTCCAGCATTCACCACTGTGTTGAAAATATTCACCAACATTTTTAGAAGTTAAATATTCTTTAAAGAAAACTACGAAGTTTAAGAGTTCATTTCAAATAGAAAATCAAGTCACTCTACAAACTATCCAGAATGGCTAACGAAGCTAGGTTTTCCCTAGATAGAATTTAAATATGTGTTGGTGCCATCAGCAGAGCTCCACTGATTTTTATCCCTTCCTATAAATCTTTTCTGGTAAGTAATTAAGGCAACAAATCCCCGGTTTACTGCAATGACAGACCTGTTTTACGTTTTGTACGTTGTTAGGAGAAATAGACATTTATTCCACATTTAAGATTGCATGCATTCCTAATTTCAGTTCTTTTCTTTCCAACCTTTGTCTCCATGCTCAAACATATCTGTTCTCCCTTTTACTATAGGATCTGGCATATCCTGATCTCACGATGATTTTCTTAGCTCAGGAAATCATTATTAGAAGACTGTAAGGAAATACTGATGAAAGGACCAAGGTCAGTTTTTTGGGTATTTCCTCCAGACCTAAGTTTACAATATTTAAAAGACCTTCAAAGGCACAAAAATTACTTCAGGCAATCATTATAGACATAGATCATACAAGTATGACTATTCAGCTCACACAGTCCTTCAGCACATTCTCCCATCAGTCCCTGTGGGAATATGTGCTCAGGGTGCACATCATACACAGCCTAGGATCCTATTTAGGATGATAGGATCGTAGAATCCTACTTCTATAGAAAAACCCTTCACCTTTGGGAGCAACATACAGTAATAATCTCTCATAGCACTAGGTTTGGCACAGAAGGCCAAAAGAAGGGCTAGGGCAGGGGCTAGGCAATGGAAATACAAGGCAGAATTTTTCAGTCGGCCAAGGAACTCTCATCCTTTTTCTGATGCAGCCCACAAAGACTTCTTAGGTATCACCTTGGATGGCTTGCTCAAGGTGGATTTACAGCTACAGGTATTTTTCAGGTTTTTTTGTTTGTTTGTTTTTGTGTGTGTGTGTGTGTGTGTGTGTGTGTGTGTGCATATAAGTTCCTCACATTGGCAGAGTGGTTTACAGTATTGTCAGTGTCTCTACACCCATGCTATGTAAAGCAGCAGGTGAATATCTCAGTACCTTTGAATGGTGTCTAAGCCTAAATCAGTCTAAACACGTCTGCACTGCAGTAGCGGTTGCAGTGTGACAGGCTTTCAGCACTTATTAGCCAGGCTGATGTGAAGTATCAATGAAAAAGTAATTAAATAACATTTTAAAGGAAATCCTTAGAGTTGGAAGGGGCCTTTAAGGATTCTCTGTTTCTGTGATTCTGTAAGATTGATTCTTAGTCCTTTTAAAATGTTATTTAATTAGTTTTTCATTGTTACTGCATAGCAATCTGGCCAATCTTACCCAAGCTATTACAGTGTATGATGGGACATACCATTTTTCACTGCATTTTCTTATCTTGAGTGAAGGGTTACAAATCCATTAACTGCTCAACCAGTGACAGAGTGCCTTCTATGTCACCACATAGGTAATTATAAGGAGCACATTGGCAACTGTTTATTTCTTTTTATCTCTTGTGCTGTATCTGAATTACATTAGGTTCCAACTGTCTGAACAGAAAATAACAAATAATGTCATTAGAGAGACACTGAAATTCAATTCCTTTTCCTCAGAGACAAATCAAGGTATTGTTACAGCAGAGGCATTTTCCTCTGCATTCTCAGATAATTAATATGCATTTGAAGAGATGCTGGAGATGATCACTTGTGAGGCATGACAATTAGGGTTGGGAAGAATGAAATGAAAATGAAAGTAGCCCCAATGTAGAATGTGCACTCATCAAAAAATGCCACCCTGAAAGAAATAGGAAAATATTTATTTTTCTACTACTGTAATGATACCAGTTTACTTGTGTAACTATTGTGCGACTTTTTTTTTTCTTGGTTTTATTTAAACTCTTTAGAAATTAATATGAAGTAAGCCAGAAAGAGGAATGTTAAACTTAATTAGATCAAGAGAATCTAGGTGAGTTTTCAAGTGGGAAGTCGTAGAATGGGATTATTCTGCTTACTAATCACTCCCTGAATTAAACTAATATAGCTGTATGAACAGCTTTTTGGCTCACTTTAGCCCACCTAACAAACATTCCAAATTTAAGTCAGAAAGAATCCTTTGGTTGAATTCTATCCAGTTCACAATGTAACATTTTCTTTGCCAGAAGATGGAGGTAGTACTGGGTCTACCAGGGCATGGATGCATGTTTGTTTGATGAGAAACCTTAAGATAGGAAGATCTGAAGATGAAAAAAATATCTGGGGATGTCGTGTCAATTCTTTCAAGCATCTGAGAGAGGTGCACTCAAACTCATCTATCAGAGCTCTAAATGACCTCTAAATTGAAGACTCACCAGTGTCAGCTGGAGAGTGAAGTCAAAATTAGAACTCAAAAGTCTTAGCTGGGCCACTCTGTAATCTTGTCCTGAAACAGTTCCTGGTTGATAGAGTAATTGCTTTCCTATCCTTATAAATGCATTGCCTTAGGCAGTTAAAACAGCAAATATTGTTGATCAAACACATTTTGAAGCACTAGTGTTTATATCAATAAAACTATTCAGAAAAAAGAATCATAATGCTAGCAGAACCATGGATGAGGATAAAAAATGCCCATGGGCCTGGTCTCACTCAGAAAGAAGTCAATAGCAAAATTCTGTGTGGCCTGAAAAATACAGGACTGAACCTTTCATTAATGCTGTGGTGTTCAGATATTGCCCCATCCACATCTATTTATCACAACTATGCCTTTATATTTAAAACACATTTATTCTTTCAGTTAAAAAAGAATTGCAAAGATATTCTTACTACTGTAGTACTGTTCCCCTGCCACAAGAAAATCTCATGTTTACAGCCTTTTGCAGACTGAATGATTATTGTTGTAGCCAATTGCAAATGGGCATCCAAACTCCAGAGGATTTTTTGCAAAATTGCCCACAGAACAGTGCAAGAGGTTGAGTTTTCAGAAAATCGAAGGATCACAACCATATGGTCTAGGGAAAATGTGCTTTAATGTACAAGTTCTGGTCTGTTCTCCTCAGTTCCTCTCTCGTGTCTTAATTTGATGGGTAGTGTAGTGCTGCTAACACTGAAGTCATCTAGAGTGCACACAGTATAACTCAATGCTCAATTCTTGCTGTTGAAAAGAATCAAAAGTGTTATTAGCCATACCTGTTAAAAATAATGAGAGGAACGTGGGAAGTGTAACAGAACTGATGCTCAAGATGACTAGCCACTTTAAAAATCTAAGTAATGGAGAAAGAGAATTACAGATGCCCCTTATCCATCCCTCCATATAGAAGGAAATACAGCTATATGACATATTTTTAATTGGATTTTCTGTAACTCTGCATTCCAGTCAATAATTTTGGTGGGAGGAGAGGAAATTGACTCCTTAATACTTTCATCTGCATTAATCACTGCTCCTCTCTTTCTGTAGAGGTCAAAGATAAAAGAACTTTAAAGAGTCATGGAATCATTGAATGGCTTGAATTGGAAGAGACCTTAAAGACTGTTGAGCTCCAAACTGCTCTGCCTTGGGCAGAGTTGCCAACCACCAGACCACACTATCCAGGATCCCACAGCTTGGCCTCAAATGCCTTCAGAGATTGGATATCCAGAGCTTTTCAAAGCAGAAGATGTAGAAACTTTCATTTATAGGTTCAGGTAACATTCTGTGGTTCTTCATAATCTCCTGAACCCTTTTCCAAGAATTCTAGCAGCATCAGAAAACAAGAAAGTAGAAAACTTAGTAAATACGTATGATAAAGTAGGAATATCCAAAAGTATTTCATCACTGCTAGTACTTCTCAGAAACATGGTCCTACGTGTTCAACGTGAAGACTGGATGGAGAGACCTGTCACATAGATACAGTTTCCAGAATTGATTGAAAGCATCTGAATTCCTGGAATTCTCAGAGCCTAGGTTACAAGCATCTAACATATTTCCCTGCATGAACCATACTAACTTGATTCATTTCTTCTGGAGAAACTTTTTGCTCCAGGCTTTAAAGAGCCTCTCAGGAGAAACTTTCTGATATCACAGAATCACAGAATCACAGAATTATCAAGGTTGGAAAAGACCTAGAAGATCATCTAGTCCAACCATTACCAATACTTCCCAGCTAAACCATATTCCTCAACAGAATTTCAGTCCATGAGTACAGGGTGCAAAGGCTCAGTATCTTCATTTCTTTTCTGTCACTTTCCTGTCAGATTTCAAGGACACAGTGCTGCATCAGTTCCACTGGTATATTTCCATGCCAGTTGATTTGCTTAACTAGAGGAACAGTTTGAATACAGAGCACAATGTTGGTTGTAAGAAGAAGCATGTTTCCTAAAAGAAGACAAAATATCACTTAGATTCTAGAGAAAACTGAGTAAAATGGGAAAGCTTTGCTTTTATCTAACATCTATCCAAGGAATCAATGTATGTAATTGCTGGCAAGAGAGATACCTTATTAAATCATCTACTCTTGCATGCTGGAAAGTATGGAACAATTTAGAAATATTGGTTCTGTTAACTATGGAACCAAAAAAATGCACAGACTTGTGCTATATTCCATTATTATCTTCATTTTCCACTTCTGGCTAGACAGACCTACTGTTTCATAGAATCTGATGGAAGGTGGACTCCGTTTTGAAGCCATCTTTAGTTTCAGAAGACTGTGTGTCTTCCTTGGGATTTTCTATAGGATGTTCTTTCTTCTTTACTTCTCTTTTATGAGGTCTTTCACAAGGCAGTTAAGTATCAAAATGTTTTTTTCTGCATCATATGATCTCAGTGTGGTACAGATTTGAAGAGTCCATAATTCTCCAATACGTATTTGCACTAAACATAGCTCAGGATATTTTTTGTTTTGTTTTGCTTTGTCTTCCTTCTTTCTTCTCCATTACTTTGAAATTCTCAGTTTGTTAAAACTCTTCTTATGAAGACCCACTGCAGGTCTTCATAACCTCTGTTGTATCTCCTGTTCATGTTCGAGAGGAGAAAACAAGCTTTCATTCTATCCTACCCAACTATACTGGGGTTCGAAGGGTTCAATATTCACAAACAGAAATTGCCAAAATAACCCATACCAAAAAGTGAGTGCTAACTCCTTTGCTAAAGGAAAAAAATACATTAAATTATGCCCATAATATGAAAATATGAAAGAGAAGCTATCTTTGGAGTTTAACACATCTTCTATGCTTCAAACTCTATGGGAGAAAAAATTGTGGGATATATGGAATTGTACTTGTGAGTTATGGAGAGTTTCCTGGGATTTATGAGTCTCCACCTTTAAAAGGACTTTACTTGGTGTTAAATATGTATATCTGTTTACCTAGAGCCAAAAGAGAGGGCAGAAATGAACAGCACGGCATGCATCCCTAATGTGTATTGGCTTTGCTTCCCTAATGTATTTATGGTTGCTTCACTTGCGGCATTTCTAGTACAGTTTCTTAGGTAATTAATTTTAAGGCTCCCTTCATCACTCAGTGCCTGCGTTATCTCACCCCTTCCTTTGCCCCATCAGCTTTTCAGTAGCTGTCAAACCCTGAGGCCAGTTTAAACCGTATTTGACAGAGGTAAATGTTTCAAAGTAAGATGATAGGTCTTGTGGAATTTTACAACTGGCAAAAACAATTGATTGATTAGTAAAACACACACACTTCAAGGAACTGATTCATCTGGCTTGCTTTACACATTTACTGAGATATTAAACACTCATTTCTCCATGAGATAGGTCAGACCCTTGAGAAATTCCTTCTTGCCATCTCAAGGAGCCTAGACAACTAGATCACACATAAACAACTTTACAGAAGACATCTAAAGTTGAATCCTGCATCTTGGTCTTGAACTATTTGCATGGGGCCCTGGGCTGCCTGATCTGGTGGGTGGCAAACCTGCCCATAACCAGGGGATGGAACTGGGTGATCTTAGGGTTCCTTACAACCCAGGTGATGGGTTCTATGATTCTATTATTCTAATCTGAGACAGTTACATTTATATAACAATCTTCAACTGAAGCATGCCCTTGTGGTCTAGAAAGTGAATTTTATTGACATCTCAAATCTTCTTCTTCAAATCTTTCTTCTCAGCATCAGGAGAGGATGGCCTGGAGAACAGAGGTTTTGCAGGCCTTTGTAACACTATTTTCAAACACCTATTACAAAAACTGCCCCCAGTTTTGTGGCAGAGCCTTGGAAGGAAATTACATCTCCTCGCCCTATCTGTTTAATTGAAAATGAAAATTTCAAATCCTTCATTCACAGATCCCTCCAAACATCTAATTCATTTTTATATGTCCAATCAGGAAATCTAAAATATTCCACTTGCCTAAGTTGACCAGTATACTCTAGTGGTGAGCATCCAGAAGCAAATGCATTTGAAATCTGTTAGCATGAAATATTCATAGAATTTTTCCCACATATACATTTAAAAAAATATATAAAAATCAAAGTGTCTTTATGATCAGAACTAAAAGACAAAATTAGTTAAATACACAGAACAAAACAAACTGGTTATTCTGTTTCAAATGACAGAAACAGGAATTTGGCACAATCACCTTCTGGCACAGCGGTACAGAGCAACAGATTCATCTTGTGAAAAAGTCATCCTACTGATAGTTAAGCCTGCATATGTTAAACCTCATTTCTCCTACAAAACTGGGCTTTTCACAACAGTAGCTTGGCAGGACAACAGGCAAATCTAGTAGGGTAGGTGTCAAGAGGTTTTCCCTGAGGCAAGGTAGGAAAAAAAAAGTTTTCTTGAACAGAGAGCAATGGACTGGGACTGGATAAGCAAAACTAATGCAGGAGAATTCAGCTGAGCCAACAGCTGATGCAGTCCGCTAATGACTGCTTCAGCTATACATCTGAATGCCACTGGGGAATCACGTTCACTGACTGAGTCATTAGACATGAGGTGGTTTCAGGCATAGTGATGATTTGACAGAAGAGGCAAAAGGCTTTTAAGAATTGACAAGAATTTGCTGCAGAGAAGCTGAGGGGTCTTATTAAACCAATCAAATCAGGCACTGATCCTCAGCAATAGCATCCCAAATGCCTTTTCTCTTTATCATTCAAATACAGTTCTTTGCATCAAACTGAACAATTTGGACAAAGTGGACCATACCTTTACAATCTTCATGTTCCATATCTGAATTTGAATGTGAGTATTATGCACAGGATCCATCTAGTAGCTACTGCTTTATGTCTTGTTCTGTGCTTGCATGTTCAAATTGGCTGCTCAGTGCTCCTGGTGACAATACATGGCCTGGATTCTGATTTTGATTGATGATGCATCTCAAAGACATGAGAAACTGAATTCTGTACAAAATTCACAGCAGCAGCTATGATTGTCTGGGGTAAAGCGCACACCAAAGACAGCATGAAATCTGAGCAAAAAGCTCTCTCAGTCAATAGGATCAGTTTCTCTTCTAGAACAGACAAATAAAGCCTCTGAAGAAACATTTATTTACTGTGTAGGAGATGGAACCCAGAATCATTGTGGAGACCTCTCCTTGGAGATCTCCAAAATCCATCTGGACATAGTCCTGGACAATGTGCTGTAGGAGGAGAGGTTGGACTAGATGGACCCAGAGGACTCGGCCATTGGATGATTCTACGAAATCACCAGGAATTTTCTTAGCTCCTGCTAAGTCCTTAGAAAATAACTCTGGTAATGTGCATTTGAGCATCTCTAGTAATCTCTAGTAATACACAATTGGGCCATTTGCAGCAGTATTTTACCATGTCTCTTGTCAAGTGTATCCTCAGGGTGAGACCAAACATGTTTGTGGCATAGCACTAATATGAATCTGCTCTCTGCAGAGAGCTTCAGGAAAAAGCACAGTTTGATTAAGGAGAGGATAATTGATCAAAACAATTGTAGAGCTTAGCTGCAGTTGATGAGTTTCAAGGGAATATGCACTAGAGTAACAGACTGGCTTTTTTCCAGTTACCCTCCGTTG
Source organism: Perdix hodgsoniae (assembly GCA_035772895.1). Classification (NCBI taxonomy): domain Eukaryota; kingdom Metazoa; phylum Chordata; class Aves; order Galliformes; family Phasianidae; genus Perdix; species Perdix hodgsoniae. The sequence goes on from JAPSGF010000042.1 coordinate 2,455,985, forward strand.
TTGTCCACTCTGAATGTGAAACCAAAGAGAAATAGAAGTCCGCATCCAATGCCCATCTGCTTAGACATAGTTGCTAAAAATTATCTACACAAGTTTATATAATCCCACTAGCACTTGGATCTTCAGTGACATTCAGTAGCTTCATCTACTCCATTTAAAACATCAAAGACATTTGGGGGAAGAAATAAAAAGCTGTTTCAAATTTTCAATCTAATTCTCTGATGTTGATAAAAAGGCAGCTTGGCCTAGCAAGTAAAGAAACAGATCGTCAGAGGGCAGGTCTGTATTTCACTTCAGTTTATGCTGTTTACCAGTGAAAATGATTTCTGGTTTCCTCCTTTCTACTCTTCCTACTTCAATTCCTTGCTTATTTTGTCTTTATAAATAAGGACAGTCTTCAGGACATGAAGAGCTGATGTTGCCTAATCATATATATCCTTGAAGGAATAGGACAACTTCACAGTTATCCCTGCCTAGTCATTGGAGCCCATTAGATGTAAGTTATCCCACCTTATTCTAGCTGTCTTAAGCTAAAGACCCCACGCCCAATAAAGCAAAATGGGCTAAATGTTAAACCTATCTGGACTGTTCAATCATTCTTCTAGTCCACAATCAGAAATGTCTATTGATAAAAATAGAGCTTATTATGTCAGTCTGGGAAGGGAATTTCTAACTCTCAAAAATTAGTTCTGTTTAGATGGTAAAATTATTTCATGATTACAAATAAAATGCCTCTGAAATTATCTACTCCTCTCCCTAGAAAACCTTCTGTCCTTGAAGTACACTCTCCCATTGTCCCCTCTGCAAAAACAGTAATAATAAAAAATTAAATGCTTTCTTCTTTATCCAGCTTTGAATATTTTCAAAAATAGACCATTTTCAAATACAAACCCCTTTTAAAAATGGTTCACTCATCTATGAGCTTATTGTGTTGTCTATCAGAGAGCAGACATTTTTTCGTATTGATAGAATCCTACCTAGCTTGGGAGTAGTCTTGTTGATAGGATTCATTACACTTTAAAGTATGATACTCTCTATTTGATGCCTGGAAACACAGACTAAGTTGAAGTCCATCGCACTGATTTATTGAAACTGGCAGCTTGAATCCAATGAAGAATCTGAGAACTTTTTGCCAATGCACAGTAACTTTGTTTACTCAATCGAGTGTGTATCCATCTTTCAGCTGGCATTGATTAGTTTTACATTTTTTTACATGCCCAGGTTGTAAAGACAAATAAATAAATAAATAAATAAATAATCCCACTACAGAAAGTAATTTGTTTTGGCAGAATAAAAAGTGTTAAATCTTTACATGGATAAACCAAACAGAGAAAGAAAAACAATAACTTTCTTCTTCTGTAGTATAAGGATTTTAATCCGGATCTCATCTCACACAGTCGATTATTCCTGAGCTTATGATAGCAACATTCATTCACACATAAGAAAATACCACAGCTTTTCTGTATGGAAAGCACTGAGTTTTGCAATGGTGGGGAAAACAAGGAGGAGTATGGGATGCATGCTTTGTAATGAATTTACCTGGACAGGAAGCCTCTTCCTTCTGCATGAGTCTTCATGAATGCCAGGAGCTAGCAAATATGCCCCTTTGTAATATTAGAAAGACTTCTGGGGAGTGGACACAATGATGATGACCTGGCACACAAGTGACCAAGTTACTCTTGGAAGAGAGCATTAGGAATCTACTAAATATACGTATTTGGGGCACCACTACAGAATGACCAAAATCTGCTATTCAGTGTAGAAGGGCAGGCTTGGCCATTATGGTTAGACTAGATGATCTTAGTGGTCTTTTCCAACCTTTATGATTCTACAAGAAATACAGAATCATAGAATCATATAATGGCTTGGGTTGGAAGGGACCTCAAGAATCATCAAGTTCCAACCCCCTTGCCACATGCAGGGCTAACAACCTCCATATCTAATACTAGACCAGGTTGTTCAGGGCCCCATCCCAGCTGGCCTTGAACACCTCCAGGATATCTAGTCTGTCTGTGGACAGAGGGCTTATATTCCTATGTGACAGCCATTGGATGGCAAAGAACTACCAGAACCATTTTTTCACCTACTAATCATGATTGTCCACATTTTATGTTCTAGAAATCTTCACTTACACCCAAGAATTTCTTTATTAACCAATACAGCTCTCTGCCATATATACAAAGAAAAATGAGGGACTTTTTGAAAGTAAACTAAATACAATCAGCAAATTTGAAGCTTCAAACAGTTCAGAAGATGTTCTGTGATAGTCTCCCACAGAACTGCTTCCTTTCACTGGCAAGTTGAATGGAGTTTTCAGTTCCCAGAAAAAATAAATAAATTGCAGCTACCCAGACTTTGTGGGAATCAGGGCTGATATTTGCTTATATCTGTAAGTGGAGGTTAGACATGAAGGCTGAAGAAACATTCAAGTAGCAGTTGACTACACACAGCTGAAAAGGGAATAAGACTAGTTTGATACATTTTTAAATCACTGATATGGGCCAGAAGTTTCAAACATGAACAAAAATTTCCATAGACTTCTGTCTCTTTGTACAAATTGTATCAAAGAGAATCATTGTCCATCGAATATCTGAGAAGCAGCCATAGCAACCTGCAAATTTTTCTTTCAGTTTTCTTTTCAAAGTCTTTTTGGATCTCTATTTTTTCAGCGCTGGAATTAAATTTCATTTCACGCTATTTCTATTTTATCAGTGTATCTAAAAACGGAAGGGGAAAAGATAAATTGAACACTTCATGAGATGCGTGTTAAGCATTTTTGAACAAACTTATCTTTTAGGAGAAAATCACAACAACCTAATTCAAATACTATACATACTGGTTTGACCAGGAAGCCAAATACCTGTTATCATCAGAGTATTGTAGCAAATACAGACCTATATCAGAACATAAACTATGAAGAGTTTAAGCTTCAGTGGCATCAAGGAATCTTCTGAGTAATGTCACATGCCTCTGTCTTAAGAATGAACTTAACATATAATCATGTAATTATTTAGGTTGGAAAAGACCTTTAAGATTATCTAGTCCAACCATCAACCCATCACCACCATCACTAAACCATATCCCTCAGTGCCACATCTACCTTTTCCTTAAAGACCTCCAGGAATGATGACTCCACCACCTCCCTGGGCAGCCTGTTCCAGTTCCTCAGCACTCCTTCTGAGGAGAAATTTTCCTTCATATTCAACCTGAGCCTCCCCTGTTGCAATTTAAAGCCATTACCTCTCATCCTAGAGTTAATCTCCTGAAAAGAAGACAAAAACATGTAAAACAATACTTGCCACCATTCCATGTGATCTCAATAATTTCTAATGCTAAGATATATAAGTTTCCTGTCAGACTCACAACATACATACTTAAAATGCATAATTTTTGCTGTTGAGGAAATGCAGTTGATTTTTTTTATTTTTTTCAAATGTTATATGATTAAATCCCACTGTTGCTCAAAAACCATTTCACTCAGTAGCCATGAGAAAGTAACGAATAAATCTCTCTCCTTGCTGCCTAGCAAAGGAAGGGAAAAATTAATTTGTCTGCATATATCTGGATGTTTTCCTTTCTATTCCACATCTTGATGTCCTTAGGAAGTGAGATGCTCAGGAGCATCTCAAACCTTATCTGTCTTCTTTCCTCCATCTGACTCTGCACCTGATTATGACTTTTGTCATTTCTATGTGAATGGGCCAGAATGTGCTGTCTCTTTGGAGAAAGAGATTAAAGACGTCTTCCAACATTATTTTTCAGAGCAGCTTTGTCATTTATTCAGAATGCCCTGAGCTGGGCAGATGTAACCAAAGCCACTGACAAAGCATTTGTTTCTGCTAATCTGCAGCTTCTGCAACTTCAAAAGACTGAGGTAAGCCTCTTCTGTTTTCTGGTTCACCCGACACTTTTTTAATCTAATTCCTCATGGAAGTTGGCTGTAAGTAGATTTCCAAGGGCCAACAAAGGGGATTTTCAGCCTCGTCCAGATATTCTTGTAGTGCTCCTCAGGATTTTTGAGGAGAATCTATTTTAGTTTATTCAGTAACAAAAAAGAATCTCTGAAAGGCCTAAAGCACATGACATCACTGAAAAGACAGAAAAGTTTGGGACACAGAAATTTATGGCAGAACAATGTTTATACTCTAAGTCATGATGTCATGTTAAATGGAGTACAGAATCGCAGAATCATAGAATGGCTTGGATTGGAATAGACATTAGAGCCCACCCAGTTTCTACCTCTCTGCCCTGAGCAGGGTTGCCCCCCACTGGATCAGGCTGCCCAGGGCATCTTGAACACCTCCAGGGTTTGGGCATCTGCAGCCTCCTTGGGCAACCTGTGCCAGGGCCTCATCACCCTCTAGGTATAATCATCTTCCAAGTCAACCTTGCTCTTAATCAAATACTACTTTGATACATTAAGATCCCAAAAGATTAATTTGCTCTCCTTTTTTCTCTAAAGTTTGGGTTGGAATCATGGAGAGGACCCCCACAGAAAAAAAATCTATCACTAAAAGAAACAGATGGTGTGAGCTGAAGTTTTTCTATTTTTATTCACCTGGGTCAGCAAAGTTCTGCTAAAGACTTCAGTCTTGCAGACACATAAAATGCAAAGGAATGAAATCTTTTTATAGAAAACTTTTAAATAGGTGAGTTTTCAGATCAAAATGAGTGATGAAATAGTAACCAGCTCAAATGGATTTCAAGTGTTTTCTGTCAAACCAGATTAGAGTGACATCACAATTTTGGATAAAGGATTCTCCATACCCACACTTCATTCAATGTGTATTTTGTCAATCTTTCTCTATGCAGGCAAAAATCCCTCTCCAGGAACAATACAGAAGAAATCTTTTGGCATTCAAGGAACCTTTAGAAACAGTAAATACTTGCTGCAAATTACACTTCCCACACAGTACCCCTCCTACACAGACAGCAATGAACGCTTAATGCCCCAGGAGTGCAAAAAGGCAATTCCTCGTAAATGTTAAGTGCTGCCTGTTGCTACCTTTCAAATGTCACCTCAGACAGTTGTGATTGAACAAGCAAGGTCTGTTGCATCTTTCCTTCCCATCACCAGTTTTGCTACATCATTACACCTAGCACTGAGTTTATAGCCATGCATAAATGTGCTGCATTGGTGTCAGCAGTGCAAGGCTACCTAAGGGACTCAGTATATGCATAGAGGTGGAGGAGAGAGTTCATTTGCCTGGGTGAACTGCAGGGCAATTTCAGCTTATTTTGTTGTATTGGAGACAGAAAACCTCAAACTATTTTCTAAATATATATGATGAACTGTGTCTGGAAGTATTCATTTCCCAACACTGCAAGTAAAGGCAGTATAAGCAGCCAGATTAAGGTAAGAGATGTGCATGGTGGAAAACTAAAATCTACCCTTTAAAAAAACCTTTTAAAAAGTCTTTAAAATTCAAAAAGTTTAATATTTAAAAAATACTTATAATTAAAAGTTTATTAACAATACTGATATTTAATAGTTAAAAACAATTTAAAAGTTATAATGTGAAAATGCATAAGGCAACAGGGTTAATCCTCGTGAAGCAGTAATAGCTCTGTAATGACAAATTAACGGACACCAAAAGGAGCACAGCCCAAGAATTCAGTAGGAAAACATTGTCTCTGCAAATATCACCCAGTCTTGTGCTCTGGGCACTATACTTTGCTTTTATGTAAGCATAATATAGTCTAGCTTAACTTCTTCAGTACATTCATAGAATCATAGAACTATTAAGTTTGGAAAGACCACCAAGATCATCTAGTCTGACCATCACCACCGTGCCCACTAACCATGTCCCTAAGTACTACATTTGCCCTTTTCTTCACCACCCTCCTGAGCAGTCTGTTCCAATACTTCACACCGGTCTTCCTAAGAAGAAATTTTTCCCAGTACCCAATCAGAACCTCCCCTGGTGCAAATGAAAGCCATCCTATCATTGTTACCCGGGAGACAAGGCTGACCCCACCTCATTACAACCCCCTTTCAGAACAATAGAAGTGTACCTTTAATTCAAACAGTAAGATTTAGGGTAGTTCATATTCTGAGAACTTCGGATGAAAAGAGCTATATAAGCAGAAAAAGTACTGTTGAATAACGTGATAAAGATTCTTTACTTTTTGAAAAAAATTATCTTGGTGACCTTCTAACCAACAGAAGGGAAGATTCTGGTCAAGTACAAATACTTCTGGATAGCATATATCTCTAAAAAAATTAATGAACAATTACTCTTAGTGTGCTTACTGAACTGCTATATACTGTCTCTGAGTACTTTAAACAGGTCTTTCATTCAAATCAAGAGATGTCTGTACACTAGAGAAGAATGAGACACATCTGAAATTGTCTAGGGAATTTCTCTATACAAGCAGAAACTGCCATTTTGGGCAGAACAATGATCCATGCAGTCTGGTACTGATCTCAAAAGCCATGCACAACACAAAGGAATTTCTTAACATTCATCCGGATATTCGTTGCAAATGCTGCCTATCAGCATCTCTGATGGTTTTTAAAAATTCTTATCACTGTATTCACCATATTCTTTGGTTCTCAGTATTCTTATGAAAAAATAAAAATGATTTTTTTTTTTTTTTTTTTTTTTTTTTAAGGATTGGGTGAGCATAGCCCATTAAAACAGACTAAAAGGACTTTGACTTGCAGTTCTTCAAACACTTTTAATTGGCACAGATCTGCTGTAGTAAATTGAACTATGATGATTTTTAACAGCTGAGGGTCTGAAGAACATCTAAAAGAAGTTAAGTAAACTACCTGTGCATTAACAGTACAGTAGCAATAGAATTGGATGGACTTTTTAAGATAAGTAAGAAGGGCTACAGCAGACTGCAATCACTAGAAAGAGGGGTTGAAATTTGAGTTGGACCTACTGGATCAGTGCAATTAGATTTATAGCCAACATGGATGACATCTCACAACATATAGAAGGATAGGCAATTGGCACTATTAGATTCATATTCTATCATGTGCAAACCTCCACGCAGAATGGGTGGTGCAACAAGGCTGAAGGAAGACACAACAGATGTGTGCGTTGATCAGTATGGTTTTATACAACTTGTACTCAAAGTTCTTCCCAAGTAGTTGATCCTGCCCCTGCCAATTTCTTAGTAATTCTCCAAAAAGCCTCCTCCACATCCTAAAGACTGGCTTAAATAAAAGAGCAAACTTTAAAATCACAGCGTCTCTCAAATGAAACTCACACACACAGTGAAGCCAGTAAACAATTTTAAACACCAAACTGAATGGTACCACAGAACTCCAAATGCCTGTTGTGAAACAAACTTGTTTTTTTAAATTTTTAACTTTAATTGCAGATCTCAGTAGGCACTGCAGTATAGCACCATGCGGGATACTTGTTAATAAACTCAAATAGTCCCATTTTCATTTCTTTACCCATTAAAGAGATTATCGTGTTCTGAAAGAAGGAGAAAATTTCCATCATATAACAGGTCATTATGAATTCGTCCCATCATGGGTAAATTCTTTCTTGGGTAGGAGCCAATTTGGTATCAAATTAACTGCTCTTCATTCTGGCCAGTGTTTGTTGTTCTCAAAAAAACTAATTCAAGTCAGGAGTGGCATGAATTTGCATTTTAATTCCTCATGGGTTACTGCAAGATTCTGGTCAGAAAGTATGTCATTATGTTTAGTGAAAACCTCATTAAAGATTAACCCAGTGAAGACTGGCCATAAGCATTTACCACTATAATACCGTAAAAGTTAATGGTATCAATAAAAGTATGCTGGAACAAGCCAGGTTCCATGAGTCATGATGATGGAAAATCCAGCCCAGAACAGCAGCTTGCAATCAGTTGGCAGGACCAGCCTTGCACACGGCATTCATAAAACAGGAACTGATACCAATGGGAAAGGCTGAAGTGGTTTCTCTGTTGGTATGTGGGTAGGGACTGGTTCCAGGCATTGAGCTGGCCCTGGCCCTTGGGAGGAATACAAGGAGAGACAAAAAAAAAAAAAAAAAAAAAAAAAACAAGACAAGAGAGTGACATTGCTATGACTTATGATGGCTGATGTCTTTTCTTCAAGCAGTCATACCTAAAGAGTGGAAAACAGTCCATCAGCTGCATTTGAGGGCAGACAGGAAAAAGCACTTACATATAAACTAGGTAACTGTCCAAATAATTACATATGATTATAGGGAATTTCTTACCAAACAGCATCCCTTATTGAATTTTAGTTGGAATTGTTGCGGATCCATTAATAAATAACATTTGTCTTTTTTTGTCCTTTCTATTGCTACTGTTCTTGATAATTCATCACATTCTATTTATTACATGGTAACATTATATACACAATGGGACAAAAAGACACATTTTCCCTTCGAAAAACTGCCTGAATACAGACAATGTCATTATACATATTCATATCTACAAGATGAATGCTGGTGCATTTATAACGTTTTATTAATCCAGAAGGAACTCTATAATGTTTTAACACAACAGTTATGTTATGTTCAACGGTCTAATAAAAAAAGAAATCAAAGCTGGGTTTTGTAAATAATTATCTCATTCATCAAGACTGCACATATAATGAGTATTGACTGTTTTTTAATTTTTGTGATGTTTCTAAGCAATTCCTATCTTTTTCTTTTCCTATCCCATGATATCAAATATAGAGTTAATCACAAGAAAACACCTTCAATTAACTTCCTAAAAGGCAATGTAACAAGCCTGCATTACACCGGGAAGATTCAAAAGAACCGTATTTTAGGGTGATAAAAATAAGAAAAAAATAAGAAAAAACTTTTAAAACTGCTACATATCAGGAAAAGCAAAGCAGCATGAATTATATACTTATGTAAATAAAACTAATAGGTGATAACATTAATTAGTGGCATAAAACTTTTGCTCATCATTCTGCAGATAGCAGGTATTAATTTGTGAGGATTAATTTATATTTTAATTAGAAATTTACATATTTAGCAGCCTTGCCATGAACAATTAGCAACCCAAGTGCATTTAAGGATTTTCAATTTGGACTAAACATGCTGACTTTCAAAGGGTCATTCCGAAGCAATCTGTCTCATTTCGCAGTAATTGGGAGCTACAAGTTTTCATCTCACCCACCTGTTACCTTTGGACAAAAAGTTCTGAACAGTTTGTAGTTCTTAAAAGACGATTTGGTGTTTTCTTCTAATGCCCTTATCATCATATATTTATGTTAAATATTAATTGGTAGGGAAGGTCTCCTTGGAGGTTGAGGAAGATAAAATTATTTGCAATGTAATGAATTGGAATCTGCCTTACATGTGTTGGGTGAGTGGGAAAGTGACAAGAATGGTTCCACTTAAAATTAAATAAAAATAAACTTCAAATATTTCTATAATGTGCTGTCAGTATATAAAGCATGAGGTTTGATCTATATAGAAGCAATGAGCGGAGAAACCTAGGTTGAGTAGCTTGCATGATTTATTATGGGAGAACAGATGGAAAGTTTTAGGCTCTACTCTCCATAATATCAGTGTGAATGCAGAACAAATGCACTACAGGCAGAGCATAATACGTCTTTTAACATAATAGAGCTTTTTACATGATCACATCCTACAGAACTTGACCCAAACAACAGTATTAGCCTCAATTGTAGAAAAATTTGATTTCAAAGGTCACTGTAAAGAGCAGAAGAATTTTTCATTTCTAAGCAACCAAATGAAACTCAGTTCATACAATCAGTAGTCTAGACTATATTCCTGGTTGACTTGTTCCTTATCCTGGGGTTTAAGGATCAGCCAAGAGCAAAACAACATCAAAAGGGTTGTGCTTCACCTAAAATCCCATCCAGAACTCCCCTGGCATCCCATGATGACTGAACATCAAATTCATCTATGACCATTGTTTCTAGTAAAGTCTTTTTTCAGTCGCACAAAGATTTCCATCAGGACAAGGTCTTTTCCCTGAATTTCCCTCTGAGACTGCTGCTGTGAAAACTGTTGTATACTGGGAGCAGTGGGTGGTGGCTCATTCCTAACAGCAGACCAGTTCTTGCATGAGAACATGCAGACTGATACAAGGAAATGGCCTTCACTCCAATCCATAAAGATTTTCATAATCCAAGGCAGTTATCTCAGCTCATAGAATCATAGAAACATAGACTCATAGAATGGTTTGGATTGGAAAAGATTTTTAATATCATCCAGTTCCAACTTCCCTGCTATGGACAGGGATTCCACCCACCAGATCAGGCTGACTAGGGTCCCATCTAACCTGACCATGAACACCTCCAGGGATGGGGCGTCCACAGCTTCTCTGGGCAACCTGTTCCAATGACTCACCACCCTCTGAGTAAAGAATTTTTTCCTAACATCTAATGTAAACTTACTGTTTTTCTGTTTAAAACTATCACTTATGATGCTATCATTGCTCTCTGATAAAGAGTCCCTCCCTGTCTTCATGGTAGGCCCCTTAAAGGCCACTATATGGTCTCCACAGATCCGTCCCTAAGCTAAACAACTTTCTCTACTTCTCCTTACAGACTCATCTCAACTCTCTTTTATTCAGCATCTCTAAATGGTTAAGAAAAAATATATTTCTCGTAAAATTACTCAACTATACTTAAAAATTAGTAGTGAAAATTAATGCTCATCTACCTTACAAGAATTCCCTGAGGCACAAGAGAGTCAGAAGCGGCCTTGATGGGAAGTGGTCTAGTCTTGTCATTACCCCATGGTGCTTTTTTTTCTCCCATTCCCAGTTTCACTTAATTGCTCAGTACAGTCATGCCATACCAAGCAGGGCTTCACAAAAATCTGTGCGCAAAGCTCACTGAAGCAACTTGTGCTGACAGGAAAGAAGAAGAGAAATTAAGGATAAAGGAGACCTCCAGAGATATTCTACTCCATAACTGCTGATATCTTCCCCTCCTTCAACATTTCCTACAGCATTTCTCAAGGTGTTTGATAACCTGTGGCTAAAAAAATGGGCAGTGATGGATGGTCTAAGTGTCTTCTCTACGGGTACTCATTTTTGTTGCTGTTCTTCCCAATAGACATTCTTTCCTAAAGACTGAATGAAACCTTTTTGTCCTAGTCAGCTTGAGCATAGAGAACTGTCCTCTTCCATAATTGAATCAGTCACAGTATTCCAAACCCATTCTCTCCAGTACCAGTTTTATTTTCTTCCATTTATTCTTGCTTTTTTTAGCCAAAACATTTGTCTTTTTCACTCTTTTTCTGTGCTACAGACACAGTTTGAGGCCCCAGCCAGGACAACGGGTGTATCACACTGGATACTCTATGTTTGTACATGTGTACATCCAAGTAAACACTGTGGGAAAGGCCCCTTTCTCCAAGATCAACACTCAGTGCAGAAGGGATAAAATGCCGACAAATGCTCAGGGGAAAATTAATGACACACAGATACTCTGTCATAGATGGGAACTAATATCAGGTTGTGGGTAGCATGAAAGGCACACAGCTGTGTTTCCCTTTACAGACACTAAAGGATTTACTGACAACCTCAGTAAATTCATAGATGACATGAAACTGGTCCAGAGAGACTTTGACAGATTGGAGGATGGGGCTAATAGGAACTTCATGAAATTCAATAAGAACAAGCACAGAATCCTGCACCTGAGGAGGAACAGCCCCACAAGGACATGATGGCGGTAACCAGTTATAAATAGCTCTGCAGAAAAGGATATAGGTGTCCTGGTGGGCACCAAGAAGAACATGAGCCAGAAGCGTGCCCTTGCTGATAAGAAATCTTATGGTATCCTGGACTACATTAAGCAAAGCATTACCAGCAGGCCAAGAGAAGTGATCCTTCCCTTCTACTCAGCACTGGATGAGGCCACATTTGGAGTGCTGGGTCCTGTTCTGGGACCCCTCCCAATTCAAGGGAGACCTGGGTATACTGGAGCGACATCTGCCCGCCAAGATGGTCAAGGGACAGGAGCACTTATGCGAGAAGCTGTAAGAGCTGGGAGGAGGCTCAGGGTGATTTCATCCATGCCCATAAATAACTGAAGGGAGGGTGCAGAGACATAGGAATGATCCAGGCTTTTTTCAGTGGCGCCCACTGCCAGAATAAGAGGCAATGGACACAAACTGGAACATGGGAGATTTCCTCTGAACTTCATTAAGCACTTTCTTACTGCAGAGAGCACTGGTACAGGTTGCCTAGAAAGTCTGTGGGGTCTCCATTCCTGGAGTTCTGCAAAAGCTACCTGGATGTGGACCTGGGCACCCTTCTGTAGGTGTTCTGCTTGAGCTGGGATTGAACGAGATGGACCCAGAGGTTCCTTCCAATCTCAGACCACTCTGTGATTTTGTGAGTTAAAGTATCTGGCAACCAGTGGCAATCAGCCAGAACAGAAAGGGAGCAAAGGAAAGAGCCCTGCTATGCAGATAAATTTCCCCTACATCAAATACTTTATTTACAAAAGAGCTACACACAGAAAGCACCATTAATACCCTGCTACTCCCCACAGGTGCTTCACAAAGGCTGTCCTAACCAGGACTGGCTTGAAGTCTTGCAATTATTAAACATGATTCCATCATATTTTTACCACAGAAAATGCCAGACGTGGGTCCATACATATTTTGTTTCTCTATTTTTCCCCACAGTTACGATAAAATAATTTCCCTGCCCTGAAAGCATTCACTGTCAGCCTAACTGCATTTTTCAATCAAACAAAGTGAGAATCTCCCAGATTCTGCCCCCTGTGACACTGGCTCTTTTCAGAATATGATGATTTCCAGACACAAATGATGATAAAAATTGCCAGACAGAAAATGTTACTATTAAAAACAAAAAACAACAAAAAAAAAGAGGAACTTGGACCCAAAGACACCTTTTGGCTTCCATCTATTATTTGTCTCTTTTAACATTGGACATTGGATATGCTAATGAGTATTTTCCTACTTTTCAAACAAAGCAGAAAGATATGCCTCATTTAAGCCATCTTTCCACAGGAAATGATTGCTCCATTCACTTGGTACATCTGTCAGTTACGGTAATTCTTTGCTAAATACTGCATGTGGTAGAGAGTTCTGGATGTTTAAACAACAAGCTGCACTTTGCTATGTGATTAACTCTCACACCCACCATGGTAATCTTTATCATTGCCAGCAGCAGGCTGGATTAGCACCGCATGCCAGTGACAGCGTGATACCAACCTTGTGGGACTGCTTGGATTCCAGTATCTGCCTGGAGAAAAGGAGGCTCAGGGGAGACCTTATCACTCCTTTTCCAGAAAGGAAGTTGTGGTGAGGTGGGAATTGGCCTCTTCTTTCCAATTAACAGAGATGGGATAAGAAGAAATGGTCTTAAGTTGTGCCAAAGGAGATTCAGGTTGGATATTGGGAAAAATTTCTTTGAGAAAGAGTGGTAAGGTATTGGAAAAGGCTGTCCACAGATATGGTGGAGTCAATCCCCCTGGCGGTGTTCAGGAAACATGGAGATGTGGCACTGAGGGACGTGGTTTAGTTGGCATGGTAGGGATGGGCTGATGGTTGGACTAGATGATCTTAGTGGTCTTTCCAATCTTTATGATTCTATGATTTCAATGTGGGGTCAGCAGGAGGGCATGCACCTGGCCCTGGTGAAACATCTGTAGGATTCTCAGTATTTCTGTGGACTGAATGGACCAGACACCAGTGGGACTAGTGGTATTTACTTCATTATCTTCTCTATGCGAGTCAGTCAGGGGAAAGTTAATTTGTTGGTTATCAAATCTGTTAAGATGAAAGTTATAAGCTAGAAGTGAGCTGGGTCAATACCTTCCCAAGATGAAAGGCCATGTCTATAGTCGCTCCTGCCTGCAGTAAGCTACTGAAGAATTCTGATTCACTTCATTACCAGAAACATCAGCATAGAAATATTGTCCTAAAAAAAGAGGCTCTGAACAGAGTCAGGCTATGACCACTGATCATTGCTCAGCAACAGAGACCATTGTAGGAAAGATATACACTGAATCTCAATAGCACAGTCAATCCTAAATTTTCCTATCTTTCATGAGGTAGTTTGAGTAACACCATCCCTGGCTTAGCCTTCTGTAAAGCAAAAATGAAGAGGTAAGCTGGAAAAGTCAGAATGAGGAAGCAGCAGATGTGAATTTTGCTACTTATGCACTAACCAGATTTAATCAACACTAAATGTAAGAAATCTGAAGCCTATGCTTAGAACAGCAGAGTGAACATAGCTCAAACTAGTCAGTTTAAGATACAATTTCTTTAAGATGTTGTAGATAAATACAAATTAAATGCCCTTTTTTTTTTTATATCCGGAATATGCTAAATATTAAAAGAAATATGTGTGATAATCTACACTTTATTGAAATGTGTTTACACGGAAGGAAAGAACATGACAAGAATTAACATTAAAGCAGAATTCTACACAGCAAACTGGAGAGACAGAAACTAGATCCCAAAGTTCTGTTTTCACTGACAACCTTCAAAAAAATTAAAATATAAAATGCCTGATCTTCATCCATACGTTCTAATCCTATTTTTGGTAATAAAAAAAAACTTTTTTTTTTTCTGTATAAAAGATTCTTTTTCTCTTGTCATCAACTTTACAGAATCAGATTCTTCATCAGAAGATTCTGTGTCTGCTTCTCTCTATTTAATTCAAGTAGAACGTTACATCTTCTGTAAACATTTTCTTCCACTAAAAATTTTATCATGTATGATTGTAAAACTTTTGTTTGTCAATTAAAAGGAACTTATTTTGTTATTCTGTAGACTCTTGAACAGTAAAGAAACAAACAAACAAACAAACAAAAAAAACCACATATTAGTTATTCATGTCAGGATCTTTATTCAGAAATATAATCATCTGTGAAGCATCATACATTCCTGGTTGTAAATATACATAAGCAACCAATCAGACCAAACAATGACAGCAGAGGTTTTTCAACTGCTATTATGAGCAGCCTGAAATGCAATATGTTTTCTTCTAGAATGCTAAAGCAATCTTTTATTGTGGGGAGAGATTAACAAAGCGAATTACTCAAATAGAGGAGATAATCCATTCTGCATCGATGTCATTCAAATTGATTTGAATAGACCTGATGTGAAGTGGCTTTGAAATCACTGCCTCGCTCCAATTTATAGGAGGGAGAAGAGGTTCTTTGAAATATGTGTACCCAGCGTGAGATTAAGAAACAACGGTTCAAATGTCGGTCTGACCAGTTTATTTCAAATGTTAATAAGGGAGATGGGGAAAAGGGGAGGACGGGCACAATTATGGATTGGGGTGATGGGGAAGGGAAGGCGAGAAGTAGGAAAGATAGGAAGAAGCAAGACTGCGTAAAGCGGGGATCTGAGCTGGCAGAGGTGATTGCTGAACCGCTCTCTATCATCTTTGAGAGGTCTTGGAGAATGGGGGAGGTGCCTGAAGACTAGAGGATAGCCAATGTCACTCCGGTCTTCAAAAAGGGCAAGAAGGAAGATCCAGGTAATTACAGGCCAGTCAGCCTCACCTCTGTCCCTGGAAAGGTGATGGAACAGATTGTGCTGGATGCCATCTCCAGACAACTGGAAGAAAAGGAGGTTATCAGGAGTAGTCAGCACGGGTTCACCAGGGGGAGGTCGAGCTTGACCAACCTGGTACCCTTCTATGATGTTGTCACTGGCTGGGTGGATGGGGGGAGAGCAGTGGATGTAGTCTACCTTGATTTCAGCAAGGCATTTGACACTGTCTCCCATGACATCCTTATAACGAAGCTGAGGAAGTGCGGGATAGATGAGTGGACAGTGAGGTGGGTTGAGAACTGGCTGACTGGCAGAGCACAGAGGGTTGTCATTGGCGGTGCAGAGTCTGGTTGGAGACCTGTAACCAGCGGTGTTCCCCAGGGGTCGGTGCTGGGTCCGGTCCTGTTCAACATCTTCATCAGTGATCTTGATGAGGGGATAGTGGCCACCCTCAGCAAGTTTGCTGATGATACGAAGTTGGGAGGATTGGCTGACATGCCCAAAGGCTGTGCTGCCATTCAGCGAGACCTGGACAGGCTGGAGAGCTGGGCAGTAAGAAACCATATGAGGTTTAACAAAAGCAAGTGTAGAGTCTTGCACCTAGGGAGGAATAATTGCATGCACCGGTACAGGTTGGGGGATGACCTGCTGGAGAGGAGCTCTGCGGAGAGGGACCTGGGTGTCCTGGTGGACAACAGGTTGGCCATGAGCCAGCAGTGTGCACTTGTGGCCAAAAAGGCCAATGGCATTCTGGGGTGCATTAAAAAGAGTGTGGCCAGCAGGTTGAGGGAGGTGATCCTCCCCCTCTACTCTGCCCTGGTAAGGCCTCATCTGGAGTACTGTGTCCAGTTCTGGGCTCCCCGGTACAAAAAAGACAGGGATCTCTTGGAAAGAGTCCAGCAGAGAGCCACAAAGATGGTGAAGGGCCTGGAGCATCTCCCCTATGAAGAAAGGCTAAGTGATCTGGGTCTGTTTAGCCTTGAGAAGAGAAGACTGAGAGGGGACCTGATCCAGGTCTATAAATATCTAAGGTGTGGGGGGCAAAGTGGCGAGGCCAGACTGTTTTCAGCAGTGTGCGGAGACAGGACAAGGGGAAATGGCCAGAAGCTGGAGCATAGGAAGTTCCGCACCAATGTGCGCAAGAACTTCTTTACGGTGAGGGTGACGGAGCACTGGAACAGGCTGCCCAGGGAGGTTGTGGAGTCTCCTTCTCTGGAGATATTCAAGACCCGCCTGGACGTCTACCTGTGTGACCTGGTGTAGGGATCCTGCTTTGGCAGGGGGGTTGGACTCGATGATCTCTGGAGGTCCCTTCCAACCCCTACGATTCTGTGATTCTGTGATTCTGTCACCACCAGGATCCAGCAGTAGTCCCGTTACACGCCGTTCCGATGGTCTGAGGCTGAAGGGCAGGAGCAGCGAGTCCGGTCTTGGGCAACGAGAGGGTGCAGGTACCAGGTGGGTCCAGGAGGAAGCTGCAGAGTAAGTCCGGGAGGAAGCAGCAGGTCTCAGGTAGCAGGCTCAGGGAAGTCTGTCAGCATGCAGTCCGTAGCGAGGGATCTGAAGTCAGACACCCTATCCACATGGTGGTTGGACCCTCTTTTATCCTCCTTTTTTCCTGCCTACCTGACATCCCTGGGTGCTTGAGCAAGAGTCATGTGCATACCTCCTGAGATGGTCATCTTCCTCGAGATAAGTCCACACAAAAGACCATTTCCTCGCCATTATCAGCAGCTTATCCCTCTCTCATATCCCCTGGCCTTGTCCATTTGTGCTCCTTAAAGGATTTCACAACCCTTAGCCAGGACCTGTCCATCAGTGTCCTCCAGACAGAAGATTTCTCTACCTTTGCCCAGGACTTTGCCTGGACTTGTTCCTCAGCAAACTCTGAGTCAATGATATAAAAGAATAATCTCTTACAATCACTCATAGAGTAAAAGCAGATTTGATCCTCTGGACATTTATACCTTCAGTACTCAGGAGGTATTATCAGGCCAGAAATGGCCAATGTGACTGCCTTGCTCTGCTAGGTGGGAGAGATTTGAATTAATTTTTTTACAACCAGACATTCTTCATCTTAGTCATCTTCAAATGTCATTTCTATACAAATGAAACATGCTGCAACTTGGGGAACTAGTATTTGTTAATAATATAAGTTAACAAGGCTTTGAAACACCTTTGGAATACTTCATACTTAGCACACAAATCGTGATGTAAATGCAAATAAACAAAATTGTGCAGATTATGTCTGAAATAAAGGAGCAATAGGAGTTTCATGGAATTCATCTCTGAACAAGGTGGTATGCGCACTCTACAAGTTGTTCTTGATATATTTTTATTTCATTTGATACATTATTTACATGAAACTTTTTCTCTCTGGCAGTAGTTAATTCCAGTATTATCCGTTTGTCTCCTCCCTTTAAGCAATACTATTTGAACAACAGATACGTAAATATCATCTGTGAGACAGTAAATGCATCTGGAGAAAGATCTGACAAACAGGATATAAGAATAGAAGCCAGAAAAGAGATCAGGGAAAATCTTGTTTTCACTGATGTCAAGAAAACTGACATTTTGTTCACTAGGATCATACTTTCATTTACAGACACTGTCAGTTCAGTTTGTAACTCACTGCGTGGCTTTGGACCAACCCTTGATCTCTTTTAGCCTCAGATCCCAAATGTAAAAGCTTATTATTACCGTTACCCCTTCAAGCTACGTTGTTTTGTTGTTGTTTTTTTAATTGGATTTATATATGATTTAGATTTACTTCACAAAGCACCATTCTACATGTGCTACTCTTATATTCTTCTCTTTTCTGGGCTTTATTCACAACCAGCTTCCCACAAAGCTGTCGCCTCTTAGCTGCATTTCGTACGCAGCTGTGTGTGACTCACAGCCTTCACCTAACACAACTAAATTCTTCCTATTTACTTCCACACTGTCCATGCATATCCTATAATCTATAGCATTATTCAGTTCACAACATTTATCTCCACAGTGTGCTGCTGGAAATTTTACTTGAAGATTTCAATTGGATGTTAAAGAAAATCAATCAGAAAGGAAGCTGGCTTGCCAGACAGTAGTGTGTCAACAGCAGCTGGGAGAGTGCCTTGAATTTTTGTACAGCTGAGATGAAATTATTGAGATTGATGGCAGAAAAATAACTTCACGGTGAAAAAAAAGCATTCAGCCATCCCAGCCACAACAGATTTTTTTTTATGTTATGTACAACTGGTGCTTTGAATTGAACAGGTTTGGCAATATCAGAAAATTCTTCTGTCCTCTGACTTCTTTGGACACAAGGGTGCCGTCAGTGGATTTAATTACATTTTTGGAGAAGGTCTTCCCCTCTTTTTTGCTGTACTGACTGGCAAAAAGTGTGTTTACTGTCATCATGGTTAGACTTTCACATTGCATCTACTGACCAAGCACATTAAGATCCATCATGAAAAGCATCAGGGACATGATTTAGCGGAGGGCTGTCAGTTAGGGTAGTATGGTTAGGTTGTGGTTGGACTTGATGATCTTTAACATCTTTCCCAACGTGAGCAATTCTATGATTCTATGATTCTGTGATTCTGTGATTCTGTGATTCTGTGATGCTGCGATTCTATGTAAACACGAAAGTGAAGGAATTTGTAAGAAGTTTAGAAGACCGACACTCCTGTCCTATTTATGCTATTACAAACTGGAAATGCGGTCAGTCAAGAATACTGCTCCGTAATCCTCAATTCAATGCAAACTCAAATTAATAGCAATTTTTTTCCCAGTAAAGGAATACTCCAGGCATAAACATTTTGGGTGGGATTACAGTTGAGAGTAGGGCATATAAAGGCACATAATTCCATGTGCGTTAACCTCCCACTGCTAACAGTGGCACAATTTGGCTTGCCCTTAGGTAGGCATCCAAGCACTTCGTTTGGTTACTCACGTATAACTGAGTAGCAGTGTTTTTAGCATCATAGAAGACATACACTTGGCCTGCAGTTCATTCTCCAGAAGAATGTGGAGCATAGTTCCTGGACCATATCTTCAATTTCAATTTTGGATGCTTTGAGTAACCCAGGATATCTCAGATCACACTGCTGGCTGCCTGTGAGCAATTCAGTGAGTCCCTCCTGCCTAGTGAGCAGATCCCTAGGTTTCCACTAGATATCCACAGACTAGATACCCCGTTCACAGGTAGACATACAGGCTTTTAGATTCAATTTCCTTAATTTCAAACTGAATACAACTTTTTCACGTGCTACTTTTCTACCAGGTAAATATCACAAATATTGTCAAACTACAATTAGAAACATCTAGCAACTGTTGAATAACAGAACAATAGAATCATAGAACATTCCAGGTTGGAAGAGACCCATAAGAATTATCAAGTTTCACCCATAGAAAATGAAAGCTATTAAATAAATGCAACACAGAACTGATACTTTGGTTTTCTTTCTCTGGACAGCTGAAAAAATCACAGAATCACAGAATCACAGAATTATCAAGGTTGGAAACGACCTAAAAGATCATCCAGTCCAACCATCACCATTACATCTCTTGAACACATCCAAATCTGCAATGTATCTGAGATGGGGAGGTAAGAAAGCAAAGAGAGATTGATGAAGGTGTGGACAGATCTTTAACAAAACTTGCCCTAGGCAACTACGGTATTTCTGAACATGTCAGCCTTACAAAGTTTCCTTGTGCCAGCCCAGTGTGCTGTACTATGGTGACACTGATTCCTGTCCCATTTTTTGTGCTTTTTATTTGGTTGATTTTTTTACAGTGTTGCCAGAGATTTTTTTCAGAGAAGCTCTTCTTTCACACATGGAAGCTGGGTTCTGAACACAGTATATTTCACATCAATAATGCAGCTTCATTATGTGAATATTTCCATTCTCCCATTCGTTGTACTCAATGACAAGCCTTCAAAGCTATGTCCAAGGGCTGAATTCTAATGTTCAAGTGTTGGAAAGGTATCAATTACAGCTACTGCTTGTTAAGTAGTTTACCAAGTCATTACCCCTTAGGATGCATCTTCTTGCTTACACTGGAACAGTCCAGGGAGTAGAAGAGATCTCTGGGAAATTGGTTAATTAATCCAACTGCAAACAGTAATTAGACTTTATCATAATCAACTAATTAATTCTTCCAACTCAGTAGTTAATGTAATGAGCTAAAGAAACACATCCAGCTCTTGCAAGACATGAACCTCAGCTTAAAAAATTAAGGAGCAAAGGCCATTCAAACCAATTAAGGAAAAGTACATAGACAGTCACTCAGCAGGAAGGTGCTTGTGGAATACATGGCATAGTTTAGCTGCTGTTTTTCCTTCACACAATTGCTTTGGAACTGATTTCTAATCAATCTCAAATGTCCTCAACACTTTCCCAGTTATGTGCTGTAGATGTCCTTTCTAAATCTGTCTCAACTCTTCTGAAACAACATTCTTGAAAACTGTATTTTTTCCCACCAGCACTGAGCAGGAGAAAAATGTTCTTTCATGAATATATCAGTTCTTCCTCCTTACATAAGGACTTCACTGTTACAGGAATGTTGACTGAACTGTGGTGTTTTACTCACACATTTATAAACCTGCTTTCATGAAGACACATCAGTTGACCAACACCAGTGCTGATGGCAGCACAAAATGATATCAATACTACACTTCACTGGGGTTTGTTGAGTCCAGACTGGGTAGTGCTATGCCAAGCTTTGTTCAGGAACTTCATCTTGCTTCATTAGAATTGGTTTATACATCTTCCAGTGTAGACATATATATAAGAAGAATGTATACATTCATTCATGTCCACACAAGCAGTCACTCACTGATCAGAATCTCAGCAGCTGTAGGTTTATTAGCATCTGTAGATCAACTCATTTAATGAATCACAGTGATGACGGGACTTGTTCAAATCTACAAGGGCTGTTCTGAAAGTAATGCCTCCTATTTTATTGTGTTGGGCAACTTATTTATTATCTTTTTTATTATGTTGGTAACTATACACAGACATGAATATCAGCCTCAGTTCACTGGAAATAACAGTGACAATGTTGCAATACTGCAATACTAGGTTGAAGGTGACAGTTTCCTGGATCATCATCTCATCATTGTTGATGATGAGACATGATGTCACTATGAGCTGAAATCAAAACAGCAGTTCATGGAATAGTGACAGATGAATTCCCCATTGAAAAAGTTCAATACACAGCCCTCAGCAGGTAAAGTGATGTGCACTGTCTTATAGAATCATAGAATCATAGAATCACTCAGGTTGGAAAAAACCTTAAAGATCACCAAGTCCAACCACAACCTAACCAAACTACCCTAACAACCCTCTGCTAAATCATGTCCCTGAGCACCACATCCAAACAGTTTTTAAACACATCCAGGGATGGCGACTCAATCACTTCCCTGGGGAGCCTATTCCAATGCTTAACAATGCTTTCTGTAAATAAGTTTTTCCTAATATCCAACCTAAACTTACCCTGGTGCAACTTGAGGCCATTTCTCCTTGTCCTGTCACCTGTCACCAGTAGAAGAGACCAACCCCACTCTCGCTGTAAGCACTTTTCAGATATTATAAGAGAGCCATAAAGTTTCCCCTCAGCTCCTCTTCCCCAGACTAAACAGCCCCAGCTCCTTCAGTCTCTCCTCGTAGGGCATATTCTCCAAGCCCTTCACAAGCCTTGTTGCCCTTCTTTGGAACTGCTCCAGCACCTCAATGTCCTTTCTGTACTGGGATAGGAAAGGTGATCTTTTTGGATTTTCTGGAACCCTAACAAACCATCAACTCTGACCACTACATCACAATGCTGACTAAGTAAAAGGCTCAAACTGCCAGAGTCAGGCCAGAGAAGAAGATAAAATTTCTCTTAGAATATGATAACGCCAGGCTCCATACCATTTTGGAGACCAAGGAATACATTCTCAACCTTGGTTGGACTGTCCTGCCACATCCACCATATAGTGCAGATTTTGTCCTGTGCTGATATTTCCTAATCTGTAGCACTCTTTATTCAACTATTTTTGATCAAGCAAGGAAGGAGCAATCTCCCTTTTTTCAAAATGGCTGACATCCTCTTTCCACCGTAATGCACAGAAAAAGTCTTTGCTGCTTTCTCAATAAAGAACTATCTCCAATATCACTGCCTCTGAGAACTGATATATTTGTGCTGGTCATTTACCATCTTCAAGGTCAGCTTTATATGATAAATATAAAAGGTCATTATCTCTTGTTGAATCCAGCACCTGGCCTGGATTGTGCTGTGACTTTCTTAGGTTAAAAGTAAAGATGGCACTCAGCTTTACTCCCTTTATAGCTGCTGGATGTTACTGCTCCCCAGATGAGCAGCAGCATCAGGCCAGAAACTCATCCATCCAAGCCAGATTTATTGTGCACTGCACTTTTATGGGTGTTTTAGTCAAATAAGTCAGTCCGTGAGCTGAGTGATTGAAGTCCAGATATGCTTTGTTGCATTCTGAAAGTCCAATAGGCCCTGGCAGCAGGTGGTTACATCTCATGTACATCATGGCAGCAAGCTTTATCTCCACTTATCTGTCTGTCTTGCAGGTGGTTAAAGGAACAGATATACTAAGGTAATAAAGAAATAGCTTCCTGTGGTACTTAACTATTTTACATTTGTGAATGAGATGAGAGATTGGCCCAACTTTGCTTTCCTTCTGAGAAAGGCCTGAAAGTCAGCTAGTGATGCTGCACAGGAGAAAATAAAAATATTACCTTGAACAGCAACACTGCTGTGAATATTCAGTAACTAATGGCAGTATTCAGTTGATGCTGTGTGGTTCTGCACAAGGCTGGGAGCAGGCAGAGGAGGTTATAAGGGATCTGTAATGCATGACATTTATAGATGAGAGATGTTTAGATACAGTGGTGATAGATAAATCATGAAGGAAGAAAGAGATGGAGGGTGATATGCATTACAAAACAGCAAGTAGAGTTCAAAAATGATGGAAACCAGGCACTAAAGAATGATGACAAGATAGAAATGGAGATGAGAAGCAGAAATGAGAAGAAAAGGGTTTTACTTGCAACCTTCTCTATCTGTCTGTCTACACACTGGTAATAAACTAGCATTTAGTCATCAAAAATTAGGGTTGGCAAAAATTAGGGCATCAAGAGATCAAATGTAGCCTAGTTTCCTGTCTCTAGGTTCATTCTTTTCTGATGCTTACCCATTCAATTTATAAAGCCTCCTGGAACAGACTTCACAGTTAACTCTAACAGTTTATTCTAGCTTTTCTCAGTACTTACTTACTAGACTTTTTTTCCCCAGTGTCTAATCTGAAACTCCCATGTGGCAATGCAAGTACTTATTTCATGACCAGTTCATGAGAAATATGAAGAACAAATTATTGCTTCCCCCCTTCCAAATTTTGCACTGCACTATTGTTATCATGTCTTTCCAATACCTCTTCTCTCAGTCTTTTATCCTGTCATAGTTATGAAATCTCTTGTTTAACGTTGTGATGGTTTACTCTGTTCTCCATGTATCTTTATTTCTAATATTGTTTTTCTCCCCTTTCTGAGGACTTGCTGCTACTCACTGAAGTGTTTGCCATTTTTAACTGTTTTGGGGGACTGCTGAATTTTACAAAATTCCTTATGTTTTTTTTAGACTGTGCATCAGAAACACAGGTAATGTCTATTTGTTTTGCAAATTGCATCTTTCACCTATGTAACTCTTCGGTTATACCAAACCAAAACCAAGGTAATAATAAGAAAAATTAAAAACAAAACTAGAATAGATCTATTTGCTCTCACAAACCCTTGTGCCATTTGAGATTTCCTGACGCAACACTTTTGGGCTTCTGGCTCAAAATACCCTTATGTTCATGTGCCACATCAGTTAACCCTGAGAATACTCAGATACTCTGAGATCTCTAAAATGCCATTAAATTCTTCTATTTATCTGAATTGCACCCAAAATTTGAAATTATAACACCTAAGGTGATATAGGTGTCAAAATATTGCTGCTGGAGTGGGTACTAGAAGTCCAAATACTCCCTGTAGATCCTGAAGATAAACTCAATGCTGTCAGCAGACCTTGGATATGTATTCAACTGTCTTGACGTTGGAATTTAATTGCCTCCATGTAGGCCTTCAGGTGCCATAGAGTACGATGCCCAGCTCCAGACTGCAATCCTATCCCAGAGTTTTCAATTAATCCTGTATCTGAATTATTATTCTCAAAGAGTGGTAATGCACTAGAACAGGCTGACCAGATAAGTGTTGGATTCACAGTCCTTAGAAGTATTCAAGAAAAATGGTTTAGTGTGCATGGTGGGGAATGGGTTGACAGCCGAATTAGATGATCTTAGTGTTCTTTTCCAACCTTAATGATTCTGTGACTCTATATTTACTATCTCCACAGAACTAGTAGAGTAAGGAATAACCTAGAGCATCTCAAATGGTGGTAGGCAGTTATATGTATGCATACAAATGCAACTAATAAAAAATGCACTTTCATAGTGCAGACTTAGGCAAAACACTGTCAGCACCATAAATTTTCAGTTTGGGAAGGTTATTCCTTAGTTGTCTGCTATGAAGTTTCATGTTTATTCTTCAAAACGTATGACCCATGTCTGCATCAAAGACAAGATCCTGCATTAGATGGAGAACACATTCCGCAGGGAATCTGGCAGACCTGGGACAGCTTATGTCTCCATTTGAATGTATCAAGTGTTCATGTTGCTTGGTCCACAAGTGTGCGTGATTTCCTGCACCCTGATTACAGTTGTGCATAATACAGTACAAAGGTACTAAAAAAATCATAGAGAGAAAATCTTCAAGGTCCCTGCAAATCCAAACCATTCTATAATTCTATGATCAATGAAAATGCTGTTATCAGGAGTCCTGGCAGGCTGAGATTCAAAAGACCTTAATTTAATGTATGGATCAGTCTCAGATCCCAAAAATGGTCTTGGTCACATGTAAACATATATATACACAGAAGACATTTGGAACAGCATATTTTCTATCAGGTAGAAAGCCTCCCCAAGAGCCAGGCTGCATCCAGAGTTCCACTTCAGCCACCCCTGGTGGCTGAACTTGGTTCACCATCAGCATCATATACCTTAATACCTCCCAGCACTAAGGACAAAGCTGTCCTACTCTATCAGTGGCAAATCTATCACATAAGAGTTTCTTGTGATAGGACAACGGGAAATGGTTTCAGACTAAAAGAGGAGAGATTTAGATTGGATATAAGGAAAAAAAATTATGATAAGAGTAGTGAAGCATAGTGAAGGGCAGAGTGCCCAGAGAGCTGGTGGATGCCCCATTCTTGGAGACATTCACATTTAGGATGGACAGGGCTCTGAACACCCTGGTCTAGCTGTAGGAGTCCCTGTTCATTGCAGGGGAGTTGGACCTTTAAAGATCCTTTCAAACTCAAAATTTGTGATTCTAAGTAACATGCAACATGATTTTTCCAAGACCACCCAAGAAAAGTATAGAGCACAGAATAGAACAAGGGTCTCCATTGGGCAACACTTTTAAGTGTTAAAGCAGATTTATCTTCAGCTTTCTGTACATAAAAAAATATATATGTTGCTTTCTCCCTGTAATGGTCACTCTGCATAATTTTTGGATTGAGAGGACATTGAATAGTCATTTATCACTTACTAAAAGTACGTGAGGCATCAATCATAATGGAGTTAAATTCGATAAATGGCACATTCACAGAGTAAGTTGTTAGAAAAAGTTTCACACCCAGAAAACATTCTGCATTGAAGCACATACCTTAGTTTGTGTTTTGGCACCTAGTTCCATTTCTATGACTTTCTTTTTTGTTTTAGTATTTTATTTTTTCCTTGATAAATCAGGAAACTTTCCCATTGCATTATGCTTAGCCTTTATCAAGGGGCTTTATAAATAATAATAATGACCAAGCATAGATGCAATTCAGTTAACAATATAATGACTACAGGGATTAGCACTGCTGTATATTTTTTATGGGTGTAATATGTCGTTTTCATTCTGTTGCCGTAATGAAAATAACAAATTAACAGAAGCATTATGCAAATTATACATTAAAAATGTCATGTTTATTAGTCTATCCTAGCAAGAGAGAAGCTACAGCAATATCACTGTTAACTGCTTAACAACCACATTTGTAAAACAGAGAAGGAACTCATTTTAGCATGGTTTGCTTTAGGGTTATTTTATATGACTTCAGTGGCAATATATGAGTACCCAGAGCAAAGTATATGCTTAATATGTTTCTGGAGAGAAAAATGTGTTAGAATCAGTCTCAGTCCAAGGGCATTTCTTTTCATTTAATTTATCTTAAGTATCTGTCTTTGGAAGTAACTCCCCAGAAAATATTCAACTCTTTGGTCCTACAAAGTAGTCTTGTACAACTTTTAAGGGAATTCCTTAAAAACTTGGCCCTAATTGTTTATCCAAGCAACAGCTTCATTATGTTTTCTGCAGAAGATGGTTTTTCTGTTCTCTTTGACACTGTGTGACATGGTGAATGTCTATTCCAGCAAGAAACTTATCTTTTTTTTCCTAACCAGGTGGCAGGTTATTGAAAATCCAGCAGTGACCGGCTTCTAACATCCTTCAGTGATTAGCTCTCAGTCATAAGAATTTCTTCATACTTGAAAAGAGAACTTGCCATTCACAGACAAGCATTAGCAATAATCAAGAAAATCACTCTTTGCTTTTGTTTATTAAATGTCAATTCAGTAATATAATTAGGAGGTTTTCATAATATATCATATTGTTGAAATTCATCAGACTCAGTATAAAGACAAAAGGAAATTAATTTTCTACCTCAGATTCAGACTGAAAAACTGACAGTGCTAGCATCTGATGGGCCATTTTTTTGTTAGTATTTTTGTTTATGTATGTGTGATTTCTTTTTATATTGAGAAAATTCTTTTCATTGTAGATTTATAGTCAAATAGTACCCTAAGTCTGGGAAAGAACAGCCTAGAGTGATAAAAAGGGACGATGCCTTGTGGCAGCTGAGACAGATGGAAAAGCCGAGGTTAATACTCACATTTACCCACATTTCCAGGTTTTCATATCCCTACCTCACTGCTTTAATCATATCACCTCTCTATGCCTGTGGCCACGTAGACTTGAGTCCCCATTTGGCATCAGTGTGGACCTGCAAGCTATCTACATGTACCTAAGAAGAGCAGATGTTCTGAGCTTAAGACTTTTAATATTTTAATAAAAAATAAAGTAAAATATATATTTAAAAAAGAAAGGAGGGAAAAGGAAATGGCCATCAGAGAAGTTCAAACACAATCCAAACTAATCACAAGTTAAAAGATGCATGTTTATTTCATGGTTACTGTATTGGAATAAATATATGAAGCCATTTTCATAATTTCCATAGAACTGAAATTATGACATCTTCAGAATGAATTTGCTATACTGAAATGAAACAAAGTGAGTTTCTGACATTTCTCACAAAATTTAATTGCCTGAAACATTTCTTAATTGTTTCAGCTCCATCAAGGCATTCTGTTCTGCTTTGATGCATTGGAATATTTCTAGCTCATTTCATTACTGAATTTCATATATACATAAAACACTCTTTTTCAAATTAGGATTTGATTATGCTTCTTAAATTAAAATGTAAAATCAAATGAACATACATTGGTATTCCAAATGGGCAATTGGTATTCTAACTGCAGTGGTAATTTGAAGTTAGTCTCGTTATCTCTGACAATGTAAACTCTCAGTGATCATGCATCTCTGGCTCCTAGCAGGTAACTGCAGAACTGAGCAATATCCATGGAGGTATCCCAGGCCAGGAATTCAAGTCTCAGGCAGGACTCTGACCACATCAGGAAATGGCTATATGCAGTATAACTCTGTTGAAGAGTCATACAAAATTGGCCAAGAAGAATAAAAACAAAATTAGGGATGCTTAGGATTTGCTGAACTGAGAAGATGAGTTGCATTATTTCTATAATACTCAATTTTTAATGCTTTCCTGATAAATTTTGTCAAAACCATCCCCCTCAAAAAAAAAGAAGGTTGACATTTTACAGCACAGGATGCATCTGGAAGAACATTCTATATGTAAATTTTAAAGATGTTTTTTATTCTGAGGGTGCAATCCAGCTCCATATTTTGCAGTCTTCCTTCTCATTGATAAGGTTCACTGGATTTGTACGGGGCCATCCCAACTCCACTGCAACAACTGGGCTGGACAGTGCAAACCACTGTCACATCACCACAGTCTGTGATCTAGAGGTTGTACACAGTGCTATAGCACACAACAGCTCTCCTGTTCCCTTTACCTAGTAATATAATCACTCAACATAGAGAAAATGTCTACCAAAAATTCTCTCAATCATTGTGGTTTATATGCTCAAGATGATTCAACAGCATCAGACTACTCATTAAAAAAAAGAGAGAGAGAGAGAGAGAAAAAAAAGACCATATTTCTACTCTGCCAGTAGTGATCTGTGCTTTGGGAAACACAATCTGCAATGTAGAAAAACAGAAACTAACTTTTTTGCCAAGGAAGGAGGAAGGAAGGAGAATTCCTATGAATTCTAAGGTAGATAGCACAGGGATGAGAGTCTCTATACATGCCCCAAAACACTCCATGTTCTCAAAAACAATCCAAGCATCCATCATGCAATAATACACAACGGTTGATCGTGTGCATTTTCTCACATTCCCTTCCAGATCTGTCTAATGTATTTCCTAGGGAAAAGGCAAATCCATGAATCAGTATTCAGAACATGCTAATTTTAAACAGGTAGTTTTCTTAAGAAAAAAAAACGTCTTTCATAAAGGGGCTCCCATGCAGGCCAACATATTCCCTTGGACACTCCAGTTCCTAGGGTAGCTTATTGTGTTCCTGATAATTTTTTTTCCCTGCATGCTGCATATAATACTTGAAGAAGAAATCATTCCCGCCCATCACTAAAAATATCCTCCCACAAAGCCTAGTTTGATGCTCTTGATCTCTGGAAAGCAGAGAAGAAATCCAGTCATGACGATTCTCAGCTTGCCTTAATTCCTAAACCAATACATTATTCATGCATTTATGACAAAGAGCAGGGAGTACAACGTGCAGAAATGCGCTCAGAGAGCTGCTGGTCTATTGCTGGGGACTGGGACATCTTTGTGCTAGTTGCTGCTGCTGTGCCCATACCCCCGTTCAAACTGTGATCTCATCATGTAAAGATTATTAGTATCTTTTGTTTGCATTGCTTTTTGATTTACAGAGCTCATCATCACTTCATGCTTGTGGTATTTATCAGCTACTATTGGAAAACTAAAATGAGATGAAAACATGTTAGCCAATCTCACTCCAAAGAAGTCCTGGCAACCATACAAAACAACCATACGAAACAACCATAGATTCATACAATATCCCAAGCTGGAAGGGACCCAAAAGGATTACTGAGTCCAAGTCTTTCACATTTCCGTTCATGTCGTTATAATTAAAGGGACCAAATCACAATGGGCAGGAAGTATTTTATTTTAACTGAGAGTGAAAAAAAACACACCTCACCCCGGCATTGCTGATGTGCTGGAAGAAAGTAGAATTCTTTTAACAAACCAAAATTCCTTAGAGTAAGGCACCAGAAACATGCAGGCAGGATGAATTCTCTTCAAATTGCTTAGAAGATTTTTCAGGAGCAAGGTATTCTGCACTTCTAAATTATCATTTAAAAAAAGAATATTCTAAAAGTTTCACAAAACCCTTCAGTTTTTTGCAGATTAACTGTTAAAAAATATTGGTGCTTAATGTTATTATTAAACAAAAAAAAAAAAAAAACACCAAAAAAAACCTTTAACACGATTTTATTTCTGAAAAGTATTCATCTGAAACAACATTTTCAGGAGGGAATTTATTATTCTACTGCCAAGGTGCATCTACTTGAAGTGAGCTACCTAAACCCCATTTACATCTTTCTGCTCTGTGGAGGATTATGTGAGAGACCTGCTGCTTTGACGGCCAAAGATAGTCAGGAATTAATTTTCCTCCCTTGCTTAGTTTCAAGTCATGCACATCCCCATACACACATCTCAAGAAAACTGGACAAAGTGAGCACTTTAACTGATCCAATCATGACATCTTGCAATATAAACAGAGCAATTTTTTTTGTTTTTTTTATTTTTACCATGGATTTGACTGAGGCAGGGTGGCTATCACACGAAGTCAGAGAATTTTAGGGGTTGGAAGGGACCTCTGAAGATCACCAAGTCCAACCCCCCTGCTAAAACAGGTTCCCTATAACAGGTCACAAAGGAAAATGTCCAGATGGGTCTTTAACATCTCCAGAGAAGGAGAGTCTACAACCTCTCTGGGCAGCCTGTTCTAGCACTGTCACTCACAGTAAAAAACTTATTCCATGTGTTCCAGTTTTTGCCCATTTCCCCTTGTTCTGTTGCTGCACACCACTGAAAATAAAAACTGAATAATAATAATAGCCACTGAAAAGAATCTTGTTCCAACCACTTGACTCCTGAACTTCAGATATTTATAAACAGCAATCAGTCTCAAATGGTACAAGCTGCATTTTTATGATCAAGGAATCAGAGATAAACATTAGTGCTATCCATGTCAGTTGTCTGGCCATCTCAGAAAACAGTAATCTACATCATGAAAGTAACAACAGCAGTAATATTATATGCCCAATCATGATTTCATTGGAGTTTGTATGGGCTGAGAAGCTTTAATATTTTCCAGACCTATTTCACATTCTAAATGGGATTGAAAAACATTGAAGGTCCTTCTAAAATTTGCCTGACCTTTGGCCAAGCACTGCACATCTATTACAAAGAGAACTGATGAGAAATAAACCATGTGGTGAAATTTCATGTTAAATGAAATGCCCCTTCTTCATCAGAACAATTGCAAAGGGACAAATAAAAAATCATCAAAAGCCTGTTTGTGCTATTTTTTCCTTATACAAAGTTATGACAAAGCTAAAAGTTCTTCAACCATCACAATTTTGTCCCACTCCACTGATTTCCCTTAGCACTATTTAAAGCCCTTTCCCATAATTCATAACCATTGAGCCAGAAGACACTACCATAACTCTTCAGCATGGTTTCTTATGTATCTTCTGTACCACTGAAGATATTAATTTCCTATAAAATGATGCCTAGCCTAACTTGCAATTTGGTGCAATACATTACACCAAGCCATAAAGGCTAACAGGAACTTCGATTGCACAAATCAGAATATATCACAGTGACATTATTTTCCCATTGTTTAGTTCCACAGTTCCTAGTGCAAGAAAGAGCTGTGCAAATGATACTAAGTTCAGAAAGTAAACCTCTGCATGAAAAACGGAAAGAGCTTGATCTCTTTAGTTTAACAAAAAGAAATTTAAGGAGTCTGTAATCAGACTACATAAATTCCTATAAAGGGAAAAGTAATTGCATAACAGAGGCTTTCAGCTTGGCGGAACACTGAGTAAGACTATAAAAATGGTTGCATCAGGCAGACAAAGGATTATGTGCTTCCTATGCCTCTTTCTAATATAAGCCTGCAGTGGATGTATAGGGAAGAGTATTTAACAAATGTCTAGGAGATTAAATTTGGAAAGTTCAGAGGGAAATGAAGTTAAGGTTTTTACTTGCAAAGGTAGTGAAGCATTAAAACTCACTAATGCTGCAGTGGATTTTTCATTGCTGGGTAGGAAGAAAGAGGTTTTCTTAAATTTTAAAGTTTAATGAATTCCAAGAAAACCTCTCATTTCTCTCGTGTGGGAGATCAAGTAAAATAATTTCACTTGTTGCTTCTGGCTGTACGCTGTGTTGATTCATCACTGATATAACTCCTAATCTGATCAGGATCAATTAGACCTGACACCACTATGTCTTCCATCAGACTTGTAAGAAGGGAGGGAGAAAAAGTGCCACGAGATGTTTGGGCACTGGTGAACAAAAGCAGTTTGTGCTTCCTGCAGAGAGGCAAATAAAAACAAACTAACAAAAACAGATGGCTTGTTATAGCATTATGTCTAGGACTGCAAGAGATAAGAAAACAAATGCAAGAAAGCAAAGAGCTCCGCTGTCCCCAAAGCAGGAGAATCATCTCTTTCATCTCCTCTTTGTGCAAGATAATTCTCAATAGTGTAACAGTTGAGGTATTCAAAACTGGCTGATTTATTACCAGATACCCTTTTTGATGTGCAGAGATTTCACTCAGACCAAAAATGAAGGTAATAATTTCAATTCACATCACTCTTATACCCATTATTTTTTTCAGTATTTGTCTTCATAATAACATTAATCCAGGTGAGCTGATGTATAGAATTAGAATGATCATCATCTTTATGTTGTATTAGTTGCTGCTCAGTGCTCAGTAAACACAACATTTACTATCAATGAAAATTTGTAGACAAACAATTCCACGCTTATAGGAGTCTTTGAAAATCATATCATGCATTAAATGTGCTTGTTAAGGTAGAATCCAACAACTGTGGCGATGAAGCTGACAATCACAGAACTACAACAAACTGAAAATAGAAAATATTTAATTAAATGTCATTGTGCTGTTTTCTCCTATTGGCAGGGATCAGCTGGTTTTGACAGTCTAGCTTTATACTGGTGGCAGTGAAAGCAAAAACAAACCCAGTGAGTAATGATGTGCAGGAAAGTCACATGCACTTGCCACCTCTACATGCAACCTGCCTTCACAGATCTCTGCCACTTGCCCATCATCACATCCCTCTATGAGACAGATGATTAGCACTGTTAGGAAGATAAAGGAGGAGTGGATTTTGGAACATAAATGACACTGAGGGTCCACTGGAGGCTGCTGAACATGGTCAGCTAGAGGAAGGTGCTCAGGACCATCCCCAGTCAGCATGAAAAAGAATGAAATATTTAAGATATTCTTGCTGCTGCATGATGAATTGAGAATGAAAATCATGATTTTTTTTTTCTTCATGCTCTCAGGACCTCATATTAGCTGAGATCTGTTCTTAGATAAACTGTTTCCTGCTTGACATTTGTTTGTAGCTTTGGCTTAAAAAGTCTATTTGTACTGTCTGTTCTGTTTTCCTGAAAGGAAATCACCATCTGTATTTGTAATTATTTGATGATTATCTGCAAGAAGTACCACACACAGGTTTTTAGGTGCTTGCTCTGATTAATACTTCACCTGCTCTTTTGCATTTTTGTTGTTTTTTTTTTAATTGATTTTTTAAAGAGCTTCTCATTAATCCCAAACTTTTCATTCTAAATGATGTGTTTTCTTCCATGGAAACTGATTTCCAGTCACAATACTCTAACCACAACAGCCACTATTAGAATCATTGAATGATAGAACCATAAAAGTTGGAAAAGACCACTAAGATCTGCTCCAATCATTAACTCATCATCACCATGCCCACTAAATCACATCCCTCAGTGCCGTATTTACACATTCCTTGTAAACCTTCAAGGGCAGTGACTCCATCACATCACATAGAATCATAGAATCACAAAGTTGGAAAGGATCTACAAGATCACCTAGTCCAATCGTCCACTCATCACCTCCTTGGGTAGCTCATTTCAATACATAACCATTGTTTCTGAGAAAAAAACTTTTCCTAATATCCAGTCTGAACATCCTTTGGTACAACCTAAGGCCATTACCTCTTATTCTATCACTGTTATCTGGAAGAAGAGGCCAACCCGCACCTTGCCACATCTTCCCTTTTGAGAGTTGTAGAGAACAATAAGGTCTCCTCCAAGCCTCCTCCAAACTAAATAATTCCAGTTCCCTCAGCTGTTCCTCGTAAGACTTGTGTTCCAGACCCTTCACCAGCTTCATTGCCTTTCTTTGGACACACTCCAGAGTTTTTTTGGGGTAAGCTGAACTTGAAGTATAGCCTTACCAGTGCCAAATACAGAAGGATCACCTCCCTTCTCCCATTGACTGTACTATTGCTGATACAAGCCAAAATGTTGTTGGCCTTCTTGGCCACCTGGGCACACTGCTGGCTTACATTCAACTGGCTGTCAGCTAATGCCCCCAGACCTTTAATCTCCATGCAGCTTTCCAGCCTCTCTGCCCCAAGACTGTAGCTTTGCATGGGATTGTTGAGACTGAAGTAAAGGGCCCATCACTTGGCCTTATTAAAGCTCGTACAATTGGCCTGTTCTGATCCCTCTGAAGGGCCTTCTTATCCACAGGCAGACTGACACTTCCTCCCAATTTGTTGCCATCTGCAAACTTACTGCGGGTTCACTCAATTCACACCAACAATAAAGATATTTAACAGGGCCAGCTCCAACGTCAACCCCTGGGGAACACAGCTCATGACCTGTCACCAGGTGAATTTAACACCATTCACCACAACTCTGGGCTGCATCATCCAACCAGTTTCTCAGACTCTCAGACTCAATGAAGTCTACACCTGTTCAAAGCATGTTGAAGTCTTTCACACTGGTAAATGCTAAGGCCCACATCACAACACCCTGTTTGCAGAAGATATTGTTTATTATTCTTTTCTATTAACTGTTAACTGTTCTTGACACTACAAAAAAAAATGGCCAAAATACATACAGAAAAAAAAAACTGGCAGATTTCCATGCAGTGAAAACAATATTTCAAAACTGCATTTCACCCTAACACTCCTGTGACTGGTCTCTCTTTTTCTGCAGAAAAACAGGAAAGCCAGACATGCCTGAGGAAAGAGAAAGGCTCTGCCCAAGGAGACCCAGGGGGAGAAGAAATGACACACACAAAAAACTTGCTTTGATTTTTCTTTTGCTTTTCTGGCACAGTATGCCTGATTCGTTTTTGTTATGTTTTTGAAGTATTCCTTCTGTATGAGACTATTAGTACCATAGAAAGGTGCTTAAAGATCATCGAGTTCCAATTCAATGCCATGGATTACGACCAACCTGACTTTGAGAGCCGTCAAGGATAGGGCACCCACAACTTCTCAGGACAGACTGTTCCAGCACCTCACCATCCTCTCAGTGAAAAATTTCTAAGACACCTAATTTAAATCTCCCCTCCTTCAATTTATAACTGCTCTCTCTTACCTGTGTCTTCACTCCCATGACTGGACTCCAGCACAAACCCTTTGGGATTGACTTGCACATCTTCCCTTTTCTTATTTGCAGTTTTTGTTGTGGAATGTAATTCAGTTACCTAATAGTAAGCAATCTGCACTATTTGGGACTCTTCAGTGTCTGACACATCTGCCTAGGACTGACAGCTGTGGCAGAAAACCCACTGATGGTACAAACTCTGCTGCAGATGTGCCTGAAGGCCAAGAAATAAATGTATGTGTAACCCATAACAGTCATCCACAGTAACCTGGGCACAGTTCACAGAAAAATGTGATTCTGCCAACCGTTTGCACACATGAACAGCACAAGTATTGCTTTTGATTTTACCCTGCAATTTGCTCCCACAGACGCTTTATCAAGTTTGCATCCTCCTCTACAAATTGAAAACATGAAAATGAAAAATCACAGGAATTCTGAATCCCTTCCTGGATTAAAGGGTCTATGGTGTATTTGAGCACAGCTTGTCAAAAACTGTCAGTGCTACAGCACTTTCCTTTGCAGCAGATCAGAACAGAGAAAAACAAAAAACAACAATAGAAAAGAAAATAAATAATAATAATAATAATAAATAACTAAGGAAATTACATGATGTTTCATGTCGCCTAATAATTTAATACTCAAAACTTGTCTGCCTAAGGATGAGCATAACTCATCTCTATGGTTTATATTTCTCTAAGAGAACATATCAGTCTGCTTTAACTCTGTAATTATCATTTCTTACTGTGAAACTAAAGAATTTTTGATCTTCACAACTATTTACTGTAGCTGTTCCTGACTCAATAGTAATCTCCTATGAAAAGCTGTAATCAATATCTTATTAAGGAATTTTTCGAATGCATATTGGCTTTTATTCTGCAGAAATGTATACATTTTCTTGTTTCAGTGAGCCTTTTCTCTCTGGCTATCTACTCCCTTTTAATTTAATTCCAAATAAAAAAACAGATGAATTGGTTTATTTTTAAAGAAAGTCAAACAAATGGAATTTTCACATAAAGACAAACATCAGTCTCGTAAGAACAGGGACCCAGGAGGCCTGAGTGCTCCTATGTGACTGTGGCATGAGTTACAGAATCATAGAATGGTTTGGGTTGGAAAGAATCGTTAAGATCATCTTCTTCCAACCCCAATGCTATTGGCAGGGACACCTCGTTCTAGACCAGGTTCTCAAAGCCCCATCCAGCTTGGCCTTCAATGCTTCCAGGGAGGGAGGCATCCACCACCTCCCTGGGTAACCTGTTTCAGTGTCTCACCACCCTCACAGTAAATAATTTCTTCCTAATATCTAGTCTAAATCTACCCTCTTCCAGTTTAAAACCATTTCCGCTAATCCTGTTGCTGCCTGCTCTTCTAAAAAGTCCCTCCTCAGCTTTCC
The DNA here is from genome assembly GCA_035772895.1 of Perdix hodgsoniae. NCBI lineage: Eukaryota > Metazoa > Chordata > Aves > Galliformes > Phasianidae > Perdix > Perdix hodgsoniae. The sequence goes on from JAPSGF010000042.1 coordinate 2,492,830, forward strand.
TGTGGTCCCTGAAGGGCTCCAGTTTCTCCAGTTATCTGTGAGTTCAAGCTGTAGTCACCTTTCTTTCTGTGATGATATCCATTCTGTGACTCTTACTGAAAGAAAGATGGATTAAAAAAAGGGGGGAGGAAAAAGAAAGCATAAGGAAAAGCTTTGTTGCATCCATCAGCCTTACCTCGGGAAAGATCATGCAGCAGATCCTCCTGGAAGATATCCTAAGACATACAGAAGAGAGGGAGATGATATGGCAGAACCAGTATGGCTTCACCTTGTCACTTTTTATGATGGTATAACTGTGTCAGTGCACAAGGGAAGAGTCACTGATGTCATTTATCTGGATTTCAGTAAGGTCTCCAAATTGGAAAGATATGGATCTGATGGGCAAACTATCTGATGGACAATGAACTGGTTGTGAGATCGTACCCACACTGACCACAGGGTCAATGGCTCAGTGTCTGGATGGAGATCAGTGACAAGTGGTGTCCTTCATCAGGGGGTCAGTACTGGAACTGATGCTGTTTAACATCTTCATCAATGACATCAACAGTGGGATCAAGTGCACCCTCAGCACATCTGTGAATGACAACAAACCATGGGGTGCAGTTGACACATTCAAGGAACAGGATGCCATCCAGAGAGACTTAGACAGGCTGAAGCAGGGGGCCCAGGAAAGGATGTAGCATAGACCTCCCAGAAAGGATTTAGTGGGTGGCAAGCCAAACATGAGCCAGTAATTTCCCCTCACAGTCCAGAAACCCAATCACATCCCAGGTCCCATAAACAGCACTCCAGAGTTCACAGCCTCTGTCCTTAAACCCTTATAAAGTCAGAAAAATTAAAATCCCAAAATAGATCCTTGATATTAATGTGACTTTTTTGCATTATTATCTTCAATCAACATTAAAGAAAGAATTTTTCCTCTTTCTTCCATATTCAGTTAAATTTAGACTGCAAGAGTTGCAAGTAGAAAGAGTATATAGTCATTTTGCAACTAAAATGAATGACCAGTATTAGGAGTGTACCTGTAGCCAACAATACAAGACAACTGAAGTGTGATGGATTGGGATCCAAGGAATGAAATCCACTGGAATAAAAGAGGTAAAAAGGTGAAATGACAAGAAGAAACTGTTTAGGAATGCAAATATGGTAGATGGAAAAATAAAATGGGAAAGGTAGTGGACTGGAAGAGAGGGAAGTATCTTCATTGTCATGTTGAGGCTCCCTTGATTGGATGCTTAAATTCACACAGCCTGTAAATCACTGTGCACTCTAGGTCATCTTGATGAATATGTCCTGACCCCAGCCCATCTTGAGCTTGCATCAAAATTACTTTTCTCTGTGGAGAATTTACGAAGACCTCCTGTATAACCAATAGAGCAGAGTGATAAATTGAGCACCCTGCCTATGTGTTCTGTTTTGCTACTAAGGTGAGGAAGTCAGAGGCAAAGCCCTTCCCTCTGTACCCTGCCCAAACTCACAACTTGATCCATTTTTGCTATTAAGGGGTTTACAATTTTCATGATACTTCTACGAATCTTATCTTTTTATGCAGGGGTGGATGATATTTATGGTGTGTTTAGCAGCTGTGGGGAAAAAGGGACTGAAAATTTATGAAATCTTTCCTACTCTGCAGTGTCCGGAACATTTTCAAATGCCTGGAAATGCTTAGCATTTTAGAGGAAGGCACTCTGAACAGATCCCAGTGCAGCAACCAACATTTGCTTAATGCTCTGTTAATATTTAAACAACAAATCTGTCAACAGATTAATTGGCACTGTCACTTTCCAGCAGTTTTATGGATACTTCAAGCCACTAGCAGTCTATTCCTAAAAGGAAGCATACAGCATTTAAAAATGTATCCGTATGAGATAATAGGAATATTAAGCATCCTGAGGAAAAGTCTTAATTGCTATCATGCTGTTATTGTGCTGAATTCCCAGAGCTTCCTGCTTCCTCTGGGGAGGTGTTGACAGAAAGAGGTAATCAAAAGTATTTGGAAATTACTTTGGCATTTTTTTCCACAGCAGGGGTGCCATCAATATCAAGGGCCACGCATGAACTGCAAACAGCAAGACAGGAAAGAGGAAGGGGAGTAATGTAATAGACTCATAGAATAATGGGATCAATAAGGTTGGAAAGACCAATAATATCATCTAGTCCAACCATCAACCCATGCCTATGCAACATCAACCCTTTTCTTGAAAACCTCCAGGAATGATGACTGCACCACTTCCCGGGGCAGCCCAATCCAATATCTCAGCAATGTAAGAAGACCTTCTTCAAACCTTAGCCTCTCCTATATTTCTTAAATACATGTGAAATGCATCAAATTATAGATAATTAATTTTAGTGATATACCCCATCCAAGTCACCGTCACTTACAGAGCAATTCATTTCAATGTGTTAATCATTCCATCAGAAATCCCATAGATGTTTCTTCCAACCATTTGATCAGTCACCCTGAGGAGTCACTGATGACAAAGATGCTGCAGAAAAAGTCAATTCTTGCATGCTCTAAATACTCCCTCATCCTTACTTTCCAATCTTTGTTGAGGGAACTTAGATCATTAGATTTGAATTTAGGCCTAAAAGTTGGAGTTGGGAGAGAGGAATCTTATCTCAAGTAGTTCAGGTTGATGGTTGGACCTGGTGATCTTGAAGATCTTTTCCTACTGAGGTGATTCTATGAATCTGTGAATCTATTTGTTAACATACACAATCCTCAATTAAGTACTCTGACTTTGACACTTCTGCTTTGACAAGCATATCCTAGTTAACTATGGGAAAAATTTAGTGAAACAGGCATAGAATAATGCATGCACTGTCTTAAAGGTGATCAGAGTTAATAGATCAAGAAGAGAGTTACAGATACCACCCAAACAGCAAAACAAGGTTAAAGTAAGAATATATCCAGCAAAGACTACAAGACATGACTGGTGGGTATCCTCTAGCAACCAATCCTGGGAAAATGACATGCTCAAATACCTTTCTGAAATGCATGTACACCAATGCTTATAGAATGGGGAAAAAACATGAAGAATTACATATCTGTATGCAGTTGCAGATCTTTGATCTCACTGCAAATACAAAGATACGGTGGGATAGCTTGCATGACTGCAATGTTGTAATGAATGGCTACATGCTTTTTAGGAAAGAGGCCAGGAGTGGAGTTACCTTTTAGGTAAGAGTGCACTTGGTGCAAATGGAGCTATGTTTTGGGGTGGCTGATGAGCAGATTGAGTATGGATTAAAGGACAGACTAACAAGGGTGACAGTGTTGTGGGTGTTTGCTACAGGCCACCTGATCATGAAGAGGAGGTAGATGAGGCCTTTGACAAAGAGTTGGAAGTAGACTGATCACAGGCTCCAGTTCTCCAGTCACTCTGATATTTGCTAGATGAACAACACAGCAAGTCACAGACAATCCAGGATGTTCCTGGAAAGCACTGATGATAACTTTCTGACCCAAGTGATGGAGGAGCCAACAAGAAGAGTTGTGCTGCTGGGTGTTGTACTAACAAACAAGTAACAACTGGTTGGAGATGTGGCAGCTGTAGCCTTTACTACAGTGACCATGAGATCAGGGAGTGCTGTAACCTATAAGGAGGATATGGGCAATATGTAAGATTTCAACCCTGGACTTCAGGAAAATCAACTTTGACTTCTTCAGAGATATTCTTAGAAGAATCCCATGGAACCAGGCCCTAGAAGGAAGTGAGGTCCAAAAGAGCTGGTTAATATTCAAGGATCACTTCCTCCAGGTTTGTGAATGATGCATCACAGTGGGAAAGAAATTGAGGATGAGGAGCAGACCTGCATGTTGTTACTGTTCTACTACAAAGTCCTTAGGGACAAAATAAAATCCAGATGCTCAATGGATTTTTCCTGCAGCATTTTTTGTTGCACTGCAATTTAGATGGGGATAATCAAACCTTCTGTGTGTTTCATCACATTTCCTCACTCAGCCAGAGGGTGAGTAAATAAGACACAATTACATTTTATGTTTATAAAGTTTCAAAGCTCTAAATTTTACCTTTAATTTCAAGCAATCAAGTAATATTTGTGTTCATTCAACAGCTGTTCAGTGTGTCTTTGGTGAGGAAGGCATTTGTCCATTTGGGAGTTCAGACCAAATTTCTGTAACATAAACCAAAAAGATTTTGATATTTACCATTAAAAAGAGTTCTTAAGGCTTATTTAGTTACCTTAACAAGCTATCACACTTTGTTTAATGACTGTCTTCTGGCTGTATCTTCACTGGGGTGAAGATATCTATCTGATCTGTTTCTTCACTGGGGATTTCTGTAATTAACATTTCATTTAAAATTCAACATGATTGTTTGGTTTTACACCTTGTACCTTATCAGGAAAGTGAATTTAAAGAAAAAAATACAAATTTTGAGATATTTACTCCTACTATTATTTCCTTGGTTGGACTGTTATTGAGCACAACTCCTTCTCCTGTGGAACAGTGTTTGAAGTGTTGATTCAAACTTTGGTCAAGTGTTTGATCTCAGAAAATTTTCTGTTATCCTCCAAGAATTCAGTAAAGCTCCTCCTCTACTCAGTCACCACAGTCACTTTCTCAATTACTCCATTCTGGTGACACTTGTTAGTAAATGTATGAGATGCCATGACCACTAAAGCCTGTTATTTAGAATAAAAGGGGGACAGAAGGGACAAATTATGTATTGGAGCCCCACTTGGATAGAAAGTCAGCATCACTTTCTCTTTGTCAAATATTTTTTTCAAATGAAGAAAGGAACATCAATTCAGGACTGCTAAGTTTTCTGTTGAGGTGACCATTAATATACACTTTCATTACTATTTTCATTTTCCCTGCATTTAGGATGAGAACATCATTGATATGGGGATTTCACAGAAGCACAGAATCACAGAAACAGAATTTCTGACTTCAAAGAAAAGATAGCAGAGTTGATGAAGACATGTAAATGCCAAGGATAAACTAAATGTGCTCACAATTAACATGTCCCTCCTCATTTCTTTTCTGATCAGCTATACAGCTTTAAGTATCAGAGAAACTCAGCCTTGAATTTACAGCTTCAAGGCTTAAGTAGACACAGCTTCCTCTAAATTGTGTTGGAGCTTAAAAAGCAATTATAAATCATATATTAAATTACATTACAATCTCTTTACATACACAGAATATTCCTTCCAGCTTGCATAATCAATATGAAAGATAGAGATGGCTTTAGTGTAAACTATGAAATCTCAAATATAACAGTTAATTCAGCCAGCAAAAGAAGCACAGTCAAAACAGCACTCCTTAAGTGCCAGCTGCAGCAATGGACTGCTTAAGAACCAATTTATCCTCAGCACATTTCACTCACATTTAACAAGTTTTATTTAAGAGAGAAATAAGATAAAATGCTCTATTTGCAGGATTTATGAAGAAGAATGGGGTGAAGCAATGCCTTTAACATAGAAAGGGACCCTGCAGATCACTCAATTTTGCAAGCACAGGGTAAAAAGATGGTCTTTGCCCTGGTGATCACACATGTTGCCCATAGAGGCTGCGGATTTTCCATCCATGGAAATATTCAAATCCTGACCAGACACTATCCTGCACAATCTATTGCAGCTGGCTCTTCTTGAGCAACAACTTGAACTACAAGATCTGGCAACTTGATCTTGTGCCTAATTTAGTAGTTGGCAGCCCCACCTGTGGCAGGGAGGTTGTAATTATATGAATTTTGAGGTCCCTTCCCACACCACTACATCCTTATTGCTAAATTGTAGAGATACGGATTTGAAGGCTGGACTACTATGTGGATAAAGAATTGGTTGGATGGTCATAGCCAGATGGTTATTGTCAACGTCTCTATGTTCAGGTGAAGGATGGTCACAAATAAAGTCCCCCAGGTTTCCGTCCTGGGACCAATGCTTTTCAATACCTTTATCAATTACACAGACATTGGGATTGAGTGTACTCTCAGCAAGCTTGCTGATGACACAAAGCTGAATTGTGCAGTTGACACAATAGAAAGGAGGGACACCATCCAGAGGGATCTGGACAAATTTAAAAAGTAAACACACAAGAATTTAATGAGGTTTAACAAGGCCAAGTACAAGGTGTGCACTTGGGTTGAGACAGTCTCAAATATGAGTACAGAGTGCAAGAAGAACTCACTGAGAGCAGTCCCGCGGAAAAGGACCTGGGGGTCCTGATGGATGAAAATCTAAATATGAGACAGTAATGTGCTCTTGCAGCCTGAGTTGCATCAAAAGAGGGGTGACCAGCATGGCAAAGGAGGTGATTGTCTCCCTCTGTTCTGTTCTTGTAAGGCCCCATCTGAAGTAACACATGCAGAAGTAGGGCCCCCAGTACAGAAAGGATGTGGAGATGTTTGAGCTAGTCCAAAGGAGGCCACAAAGATTATCTAAGTGCTGAGCACCTCTCCTATAAAGAAAAGTTGAGGGAACTGGGCTTGTTCAGCCTGGAGAAGTCTCCAAGGAGATCTCCTTGCAGTCTTCCAGTACAAAAAGGGAATTCAGAAGCAGGAGGGGGAATGACATTTTACACAGTCTGATGGTGTCAGGACATGGGGAATGTATTTAATCTAAAAGAGGTGAGATTAATGTAAAAGAGGGGAGATTTAGGTTAGATGTTAGGAAGAAATTATTTACTCAGAGGGTGATGAGGTACTGGAATGGGTTGTAGGCTGAAAGTAGATGATCTTTAAGTTCCCATCCAACCTAAGCCATTCTATGATTCCATGATTCTAATCACGTTACTTTAAACTACATTCTTGGAGCTGATATGTCCATGTGTTGTTTTACAGCTGTCAGAATATAAAGACATATGTGTAGCTGGTACTTATAATTGAGGTGATGAACAGCAACTTATTAAAATGAACCCAATTAGGATGTGTTTGTTATCTGAGGAGAACGTATATGAGAATTTGGAGCATGTGGCTCATTCTCTACAAATGTGTACCTTGCACTCATTTATAAAGAGAAAAACAAGAATCTATTTTAAGAGAATAGAACCTATAAAGTATCTTAAATTCTCTTAGGAAGATTTAAGGGAAGAAGAAACATATGGATGGGATTTTTTAATTGGGGGGAGTGATTCTGAGGAGATGTTCAATTGAAAATATATCAGAACTGGAAGCAGACCTGCAGAATATGCCTTTTCCAGGACATACTGTTATTCTACTGCAAACAGGTAAAATGAAGTGAGACCAAGAAATAAAAGTTAAATAAAAAAAGGATTAACCTTAATTTGCCCTAATTAACCTAGAGATAAATTGGTCTCTGCAACTATATTCTGCCATCACATTATGGTTTTTAGAAGTTATTTTTATTGGCCAATCCATCTTCACTTCGACTTTCTTTCTCAAGTCCACATTACTATTCCACAGCTCAATAGATTTTTTTTTTTCCCACTGGACATGTTAAATGGAGGAAAAATAAAATGGATCAATACAGCGACTCAATTAATTCCTCATCTTAAATTCTAATAAAATCAATTTGGAGAAGTGGCGTATCATTAAGCTTACATCATAATGCAGTAATTAGAAACAACTTTCATCTTGCCAATTCCTTTGAAGATTTTAACGGCAATCAATTAAACATGTCTTGCTTCTCCATTAAAGACTTTCAAAATGGAAATTGGATGAGAAGTTAAAGATAAACTGGCTGATTACACAATCATACTACACATCCCCACTTCAAATATTCACCCCAAAATGTGCAAAGTCACCATTTAAATGTTAGCTTAATTCCCCTTACCACAGTAACCAAGAGTAAGATTTCTTTAATAGAATTGTGAAGCACTTTGTGATTTGTGTATTTACTGGATGGAAATTTTGATGCAGCCCATTGTGATCAACCATTTTTTAGGTTTACACTAAGATGCTTTTAGGGATTCATCCACTTATGTATTAAAAGGATGCAATTTAAGATTCAACGTTTGCTATTTAAAATAAATATAAAATTTATTTTTTATTTTAAAGATAAATGAAGAGATTTCATACGACTTCTTAAACTGCAGCAGCACTCTCCTGATGCTGAGATGTCAGCGCTACAAACCCTGCTCCTGGTGAAGTCCCAGCAGGACAGAGCAGACCACCCACCTGCACCCACCATCTGTGTGTTAGCACCTCATGCTATCAGAACCAGAATTTGGGTTTTATTTTGAGTTTTGCTGTATTTCTCATATCTCACATATGAATGTTTGCAAAACAAACTATCATAATCAGATCAGAGATATGGCCATTGAGATAATCATAGGGTTATATTTTTTTGGACCAATACTAAACCCTGAGTACTACTTATTTTTGAGTTCACAACATGACTTTTTCATGTTATTTTTCTTCTCTTTTATTTAACTATGTGTCCTTCCTATAGGGAAAGAAAAAGAAAAGAGCTACATTTAAGTAAAAATATCTTCCAAGAATTGAACAACTTGTTCTTTAGTCCATGTCATTGACATTTTATGGATAAAACTATTTTAGGATATGTCATTGTGCCAACCTTATTGTGCCAACTTTTGCAGTTAGTCTGAGTATTGATTAAAATATGAAATGCTATAATTACAGTTCATTGGAATTATTTTTCAAAAGAAAGTTGAGCTTTTGTTTGAATGTAAACTCAACTTTTGTTTAAATTTTTTTAAAATTATTTCTTCAGCATTTCATGAAAGATTAGTATGTGGCAACAATTCTAAGTTTTCCTAAACTTTTTTGCATTTCAAACAGAAAGCGAGGAATGAGTTAGAAAAGTGTTCTAAGAAGAAGAGATTTAATGCAGTGATAGCAAGGGGAACTGACAAGAGCCAAAGAGAAAAAGTAAAAAAAAAAATGCAGATACTTGTCAAGAAAAATCAGATTAAAAACTATAAATGTAAATCATTTCTAAATAAAATTACACATTTTAATAATAATAATTTTTTTTAAAAAAGGCAGAAGGATCTATCTTTCATACATTTTTCAGAAATTGGCAATGGAGTTAGCTTAGCCTGTCCTTCAAGTGGATTTTATCAGTAACTCTGTTTTTCCCACTGAAGAACAAAATGGTAGAAAATTACCTTTTGTTTTGCTTGAGCACTGGTCTTTTCACTCGAATGAATACTGTATTTTTACAATCTAGACACCCACAGGTTTAAAGGCAAGCCTGCAGTACAGAAGAGTGTAGATGTCTGACAAGCCAGTTCTCTACAGGCACCAAGGAGAAATGTGCAGAAGGGTCTTGTGGAAAAAGCATTGGAAGTCATCAGGAAGGCAAGAAAATTCGAATCAGAGGTGATTTTTTTCTAGAAATTAGCTGCTAGCTATAAAGGAACCCAAGTATCTATGTGGTGAGGCACTGGAAGAGGTTGCCGAGAGAGACTGTGGGTGGCCCATCCTTGGAGGCATTCAGGGTCAGGCTGGATGAAGCCCTGGGCAGCTGATGGGTGGCAATGCTGCCTGTAAGAGGGAAGCTGGAACGAAATGATCTTTAAGGTCCATTCCAACACAACAATCCATTCATTGACTTATTGATTCTATGATATGATCTACCAAAGGAAAACATCAGAATAATGATGGTTCGTGGGAATGGAGCCATTTTCAAAATAGAAAATGTGGGACATAGTATAGGACTTGCAGATGTTTCTAAGTAAGTTTTAGCAGTTGCATCCTGCACTACAGGCCACAGTCTGTGCTGCAGATATGTGAAACAAAGATGCAGTGAGACATGTGCTTGAGGTTGACAATTTGGCTGGACATGTCCTGACACTGAAAACCATTATATATTGAGGAAGGGACAGTTGAAAAATACTGTTAATTTGCAGAGAAAATAATTGGAGATCTGATATACAGTGTTTCATGCATCTATTAAAGAACTGCAATCTAAGTGGCCTAATGGTACTATCAGTCATTGCAGGAGAGGGGGCAAGATAAGGCTGATTCAAAACATAAAGCCATAAATATCCAAGCAATGCTTACCTTTCAAATATTTACTGTGGGATATTCACCAGAGTCAGAATTTCATGCTGACATCCCTAAAGAATTTTGTAACTGGGCTCCTGGGCTACTGGCTGTCCTTTTGTTATGCTCAGGAGAGAAATTGAGCATGAAGGAAAGATTATTTGAAACTACAAAGAAATACCCATGTTTCTTGCTGAGTGCTTTACATACCAATGACGACCAAAGTACGTGCAAGTGCTTGGTAAGTTTCTGGCATTTCCAGCCAGTTTTATGGGATTTCACTAGCAAAGAAGTGCAACAAGTCTACTGCTCATTAGCAAAAAGAGGCGCTTCAAATATTAAAACAAAAGTCTTGCAGGAAACTAATTATCTGATGCATAAAAGCCTCACAGGTGCTGTTTTACACCTTTAACCTAAAGGCATATGAAAATTTGTATGACAGCCTCTGATTAGAAGACAAATATTTATACGTTTAATGCATATAATGTAAATACATTGCATCACCTTGCATAACCAAATTGCCCACTTGTGACAATGGCCAGAATCTTGTATTTCCAAAGAAACAAGAGTACAGGAAAAACAAAGAAAGAAGACATCAGAGAGGAAAATATATGGATTATCTGAGAAAGGAAAACTGTTAAAGAATTTAATTTCACAACACTATTTTCAGATAAGGCAAATATCTACCAAAATTATAAAACATTAACAAGGAAGATGGATAATTTCCTTCAGCAAAAGTGTGTAAGAAAAGGCTAAACTGGCATGGCATCAATCCAAGTCAATAGCCTTTTGAAGCAAACAGCCTGACTGAATAAGTCCTCAAAAATCTTTTCTAGTTCAGTATTCCTGCAGCATTCTCACACTCTCTTCAGTTCCTTTATGCCAGTTAAAAAAGGATGAAACTGCACAATAGGAATGTGACAAATATGATTTCCAGAAGAGGAAGGAGTTTCTCCATGCAGAAACTGAAGGAGACAACAGAGGATATTTTCTGCAAAACCATTTGCTGTAAAGAGCATTGCCAAGCTCCAACAAGCCATTCTGAGCAGGACAACTGACAGCACTGTGACATGGACAGGTGGCCATAATTCAGCCCCTGGGACAATTAAGCTTTGTCTTCCACAACCAAGAACATGTTGCATGCAGATTGCAAGATGAAATTTTGGTTTGTTGTCCCCATGGCAGTCTAGACATAAGGATCAGATTTGTTTTGTATTGTTATCTTCTAAAGAGAACAATTTATGCCCTGTGTACTTTCTGCATATGCCAAGAGATGGCTTAGTTAACTGCCACTCAGAGGGTGCCAAACGATAAAATACTAAATATTATAAATTACATTTGTTTATGCTTCCAAGGATATTCATCAAGCAGCATAGTATCCCTTCCATTGTCTCTTATAACCATGCAGTGTTTAAGAGGGACTTTCATAGGTCACCTGGTGGTACCTTTAGCCAGGTTTCTTGGATTAGATCCTGACCTGAGAAGTTCCTACTCAAAACTGGAGTTGAATGTCAGGTGATTATTCATCAAGTGGTTAAGCCATTATTATGCTCAAGCTCATCTTTCTCATCAGTGGCGGCCTATAAATATCACATATATGCCAATACAGGTACATATATAGCTTACCATTAACATAGTCTATTTCAAAACCAAGCCACCTTGAAGAGCAGTTTGTTAGTATCGTTAAATTCCTTACTCTTTTATGAGGGCATGTTTGTGTATGATTTACCTCATGAAGTCTCATTAGTCTTGCACAAGAACTAATTTGGCTGAGGCTGAGAAGAATAAACGGCTTTATCTCTCCCTAGTAGGTAGTTTTTTCCTTCACTCTCTCACCTTCTCCACTCTTACTGGTTTTATACTGTTGTATGTTGCCTATCTCTAGGGCTGAGAGCTGATCTAGTACAACAGTACAAGGCTTTGGAATGGAAAACAGGCACAAAAACTCTGATGCGTGGAGGGGACAACCTGCTGCACATCTGAAGTGTCTGCAGTGGGCATCTCTGCTGGGAGTGCTGCTCCCTTGTCATCAAATGCTGGCTTAGCCTTCAGAGCCTGGTCTACAAATCTCTGATGGTATGAGGACAGGCTGGATTTCCATGGCAGTGGCTGTTTTTCTTGGGGGGAAAGAAATAACTGGGGAAAAAATCACAAGTGAGAAGTTGCAGTGATGGACATGGCTTAGTGGGCATGGTGGTGATGGGTTGATGATTGGACTAGGTGATCCTTGTCATCTTTTCCAATCTTAATGATTTTACAATTCTAATTTGACCACTTCCTTCACAAAAAAAGCATCTGCACGATTTGTGCCCATGAGGTCTTCAACCACAGTGGTAACCAGGACTTCAGGAGAAGCCTCTACTTCTCCCAAAACTCTCCCAAAGTCTCAAGAAAATCAAGAATAGAAGAAGAATGTGCAAGAAATCTACTTCTGCCTGCTGTTAGTTATTGTGTACTATCGTATGGCAAACAAAAAGAGAGTTTTGTGTGCTGAGATTGTTGCACTGTGCATTTCAATTACTCCTGTCAGCAAAAACATCTTATCATGTGTTTACTAAGAACGAACAGCTCACCTAAACTGACCCCCGATTTCCTTCTCCTTTTTTTAATCAGTGCAGTTGGCAGAAATATTCTTGATTTTCTTCTTGAGTTCTGATATTGATTTGAATTAAGTGCCTATGTTTGAGGAGGAGCTGAATAGAGAGAAAAATAATCAGACCGTATTTCCAAGCAGGGACCTGCTGCTTTCCTTTTTCCCTGCTCTAATGCTGGAGACTGAAATACATCAAAAGGATCATCAATTCTCTTTAGAGGGCAAAATAAAAGAGTTTAAAATCCAGATCGAAACTAGGTACTGAAGGCATCAGGAGAACGAAGTTCATATTTTTCTGCAGTGCAGAGTTTACAGTCCCATGCAGTTTCCAGGTGGAATTCAATCTCATCTTCATAACCGTCTTTTCCAGAAAAAAAAAGTTTCTGCTTAAATTAAACAGATGTAATTATGCTAAATTGTGCAGAGGTAAATGAGACTCAGTCATGCATGAGGGTCTGTGGAGAAAAAAAGAAAAAAACTGGGGCTGCTTTTGTGGTTTCCATTGAATTAGTCTTCACATCAATCAATTTGATCTAAAAATCTGGGCTGATATGTCTTTTAGGATTTTATTATTATAACATCAGGAAACTGCAATAACTTGAGAGGCTATCCACAAGTCAAAAACACTTTTACATTCTCAGACATTTTTTCAGTCTTTCAGAAAAAATGTATGGATTGAAAGTGCCTGTCTTCTGGTGCACTATCCATTTTCTGAGTCTTGTTGTAAATGCTGTCAATTGATTAAGTGCTGCTTTTATTTTTTTTTATTATTTTTTCAAGAGCTGTCCTGGCTTTTTACCACCATCATTACCTGCAGCTTCTTTGAGTGCTATTAATTAGAATAGTGAAGACATCTTATATGTGACTAGTGGCTACAGGTCTGGAAGGAGAGATGAAACACAAATGGATCTCTAGAGAAGCAGAATGTGGGGAATAGTGCTGTACCATAATCAGCAGAAGAAAACTCCATAAAAGTATGTGAAAGCTGTAAAATGACCAAATATATATATATAGGAGTGAAGGACATTTGAAGTCAGTGCTGATGGGACACTGGAGATAAGGATTAGAAAGAGTGATGAAGGATGAAAGAGTGGAAAGGATATTTTTAGGAGTGCTTTTGTCCATGCTGATTATTTCCTTAAATTAATCCCCACATAAATGAATTTTTTTCTGAATTATTTATTTCACGAGTTTTCTGATCTCTGTGCACTCACAGATGTGTACAAACACAAGTACAAACTTGTGTACAAACACAAGTTCTGGTGGAAAATAAGCTAGACATGAGCCAGCAGTGTGCGCCTGCAGCGCAGATGGCCAACTGTGTTCTGGGCTGCATTAAAAAAGGGGCGGCCAGCAGGGAGAGGGAGGTGATTGTCCCCCTCTATTTGGATCTTGTGAGGCCCCATCTGCAGTGCTGCATCCAGGTGTGGGGCACCCAGTACAGGAAGGACGTGGAGCTGTTGGAGCAGGTCCAGAGGAGGGCCAGTAAGATGATCAGAGGGCTGGAGCACCTCTCGTGTGAGGAATGGTTGAGGGAACTGGGATTGTTTAGCTTAGAGAAGGCTCCAGGGAGACCTCATTGTGACCTTTCAGTACTTGAAGGGTGTGTATAAACAGGAGGGAGAATGGCTGTTTATGAGGGTAGATAGTGATAGGACAAGGGGGAATGGTTTTAAACTGAGACGGGAGATTTAAGTTAGGTATTAGTAGGAAGCTTTTCACTGAGGGTGGTGAGGCTATAGAACAGGCTGCCCAAGGAGGTTGTGGATGCCCCATCCCTGGAGGCACTCAAGGCCAGGCTGGATGTGGCTCTGGGCAGCCTGGTCTGGTGGTTGGTTGACCCTGCACATAGCAGGGAATTGAAACTTCATGATCATTGTGGTCCTCTTTAACCCAGGCCATTCTATGAGTTTATGATTCTATGAAGTACACAGATTACAGAATGGTTGAGGTAAGAAGTGACCTCTGGGTCCTTTGGTCCAATGTCTGCTCAAGCAGAGATGCACAGGGCAGGGTGCCTAGGACATGCCCAGACAGCTCTGGATGACCTCCAAGAAGGAGACCCTGCAACCTCTTTGGGTAGTCAGTGCTCAGTGCAGCACCAAAGTGCTTTCAAGTGCTTAGGGAAAACCTCCTGCATTTTGGTTTGTGCCCAGTACCTGAGCTTTGCACCAGGTACCACTGACAAGAGCCTGACTGCATCTTCTCTGCAGCAAGTGTTTGTGGACATGTGTGAGATCCCCCTAAGCCCCTCTTCTCCAGGCCAAGGCAGTCCCAGCTCCCTCAGCCTCAGCCCTCTTAGCAGAGGTTCTCCAGTCTCTACACCATCTTGATGGTCCTCCATTGGATGCTCTCCATTATATATATAATAATATTGGACACAATAATAATACAAGTGTGGCCTCACCAATGCAGAGTAGAAAGGAAGGCTCATCTCTCTAGACCAGCTGGCAATACTTTAACTGAAGCAGTCATTAATACCATTGGCTTTCTTACTGGCAAGAGCACATTTCTGACTCTTGTTCAGCCTGATGCCCATCAGAATCCCCAGGTCCTCCTTAGAAGAACTGCTTCCAGCTGGTGGATCCCAGCATGTCTTGATGGCTGGGGTTGTTGCTTCCCAGGTGCAGGACTCTACACTTCTCCTTGAAGAATTTCATGAGGTTAGTTCCCGTACTGGGGCATCAGAAGGAGGTAACCAAGCCATGAAGGATCTGCATGCATGGGAAAATCCCATAAGCTTTATCTGCAGGGAGCAATAACACAGATAATTCTGGTTTGTGGAAGTGACTAGGAAAGCCAAGGGCAAGGCTGAGCAAAATCTCTGCCTCTTAGGTTTCCAGGAGACTGGAAGTCAATTGAAATAACCTGTCAGTGTCAGCTTATGTACCTCTAGTAAAGTAATAACTGATGAATTTGTGAGGGCAGGAATAGACAGGGGAGCCTGGGGAGATGTGATATTTCAACAGAAATAAGCATAGGTCAACACTCTGAGCCAAGCTCTAGGACTTAACTCTGGAGAACAGTCCTGTAGATCTGACAGGCCATTTATACTCTCTTCTTCCTTCTACCAACAAAACAACTGGGACTTAATAGCCCAGGAAGCACTGCTGCTTTACAGGCAGGAAAGCACAATGCCAGGGGAAAGTATAAGGTTGTGCCTCATGAAAAAATTAGTTGGTGGCCAGAGTATGCCAGGCATCTCCCCATCCCATCTTCATCACATCTCAAAAGGAAGCTATACAGATTTCATCTATATGTTACCACAGCCAGTCCCTTTTCTTCTTGTCTCCTTGTCTGCATGTGGCTAGACTCAGACTGATAATGAGGGCGCTCCCCACTCTATGCTCAGTGCTTTATGCATCACAGGCATTGTCTGGTCTTTGAAGCCACTAAATCTATGCAGGAACTGGTTTTTTTGCACACTCTCTTGTGCCTATTAGCTCTCTGTGGGCTCAGCTAGAAGCTTCCAGACTGCCCTGAAACTTTGTTACAGACAGAAATAAACAGTCCTTGTGATTTTTCTCCATGGCACACTGCAAAGAAAAGCAAAAAAAAATAAAAAACAGACTTTTAGTCTTCCAAAACCTGAAATGAGGAGAAATTGTCCAATTAAGTCAGGTAAAGCCAAGTTCATTCTGTTTTTTAAGCTTAATGAAGTCAGTGGGAGAGGAACTACAGAAACAGAAAACATAGTCATAACCGAATATAATGCTATCAGGACAAGAAAGAAGTGTGATAGGTTCAGGTTATGGCAGCTATAGGTCACTCATGGATAAAAAATGAAGCAAGTTTATGTTGACAAAATTTATCTCTTACTTGTAGTAAGCCAAAAGAAGGTGCTATGAATATCAACTGTACCACCAACGTAGGGTGACCTCACTTGGCAGTTGTACCTCCACTTCCTGGGCAAGTCTCTAGGATGAGCATTGTAGAAATTTTTTATAAATATTGACAGAATGAGATCTCATCCCACTGTGACTTCCTCGAAATCCTAAAAGTAGCAATGTTGGGAACATACCCAAAACCCACTGATGATGTTTGCTTCTCTTAGGGACCAGAGTAATATCTAACAGAAAAAAATAAAAATAATTTTTAAAAATCTGCCTACGTACTACTGTTACTTCAAACCCTATTCTCTTTAACATTTGGGTCTTATTTCCTGATAAACTGCAATTCTTTTCTGCCTTCCTCAGGGTCTTAACACATCTTGTATTTGTAGCAACAGATTTTCTGTGGGCTAGGTCCATTTTGCTGGCTGTACTACTCAGGTCAGAGATTGTTTTAGATGAATAGAGCCTGTCACTTTTAAAGTAACAGCTGTTACTCACAAAACTGGACATTTTCCAGCTGACCACTGGTATGAACAGAGAACTAAAACAGAAGAGGCAAGAAACTCAGAACTGCTAGAGAGCCATGACTGTCACAGGGGACTCCTATTCTCTGAGTAGGAAGGAAGGTCAGGTGTCAGAAGTGTCCTCCCATCTGCTGTTCTTCACCAATAACTGTCAACCTTATGTTTTACATCAGCGATTGCCTCAGGTAAATCACCTACCTCCAACCCCTCTGCCATGGACAGGATTGCCATGGTGGTTAATGAATCAGAGGGATCAGCAAGTGCCAAAGCAGAGATTCATTCAAAGAGAGAATTACTTTCTGCCTCACATGAAAGCATTATTAGCTGAAACTGAGCTCTGTATGACACACACTGAAATGGATTGCCAGGCCTCCTTTTATTCTCCTTTCTCAGCAGCTGAACTATCTTGCCAGATAATTTAGAAGGAAAATGTGCTACAAACAAAAGGAGCAAAACAAAAGATTTTCTTTTTGCTTCAGATTCCTCAGTTCAAACCACATTCAAGATCTGCTGAAATTTTCAACACGGTCTTACAGCCATGCCTGCTGGGAAAGGCTGTGAAGAGGAGGGCCTGCACCAGTTCTGCTCCATCACAACCACCTCAGCAACATGGAATCCGCTTACTGCATTCAGATAACATGTTGGCTTTATGCCATTCCTTTCCTAGTGAGCTCTTTGGAGGTCTTTACATCAGTCTATAGGCGTTGTTGTACCAGATAGAAGTGTGGGTGGCAGTAAGAGGTCCAGAACCATAAGGGAAGTGAATGAATCATAGAATCATTAAGGTTAGAAAGACCACTAAGGTCATCTAGTCCAATCATTAACCCATCACTGCCACGTCCACTAAACTGTGTCCCTCAGCGCCACATCTACCTTTTGCTTGAAAACCTTCAAGGATGGTGACTCCACCACTTCCCTGTGCTGATGGTACCACGATACACAGGTGGGATTTGCTGTTGTATTGTCCAGGCTAGTACAGGGTTATCCCTGACTCTTCATATACAGAACTATTGATTTCACAAATAAACACACTTTGGCCTCAACTTCTGCTGTTGGGCAAAGGGAAATGAGGCAGTATCACTTGGATATGGCTGTGGTAGCTCTTCTATGTGGGAAGGAGAGACAGCAAGGAGAACTTTTCCCTTCTTACTGCCAGTGAGCTGCTACCTCCTATGCTGTAAAAGTGAGTAACAACTCCACATTAGTGTCTGTACATCACTCCTGCTTGACTGTGAGATTCCAAGCAGCTCCATGGAAGAGCTAGGAAAGAGAGCAACAGTGGGCAGGAAATGGGGGAGGAGGATTCATCAAGAGGAAGAATGCTAATGTGCAGCTGGAGAGGAATGTGGTTGAAATAAAACAATACTGGAAACAAGAAAAAATGAGAAGGAGAGGGAGGCACATAGACTGCCTGTGCATTTATTATTTAACAAAAGAATCCTGTGTATACTGATAATAGTGTTGGTTGGTCTTCATCAGATCATTGCCCAGAAGGCACTAAATGAAGCAACCAGACTGTTTCATAAAGACCATCAGCAATGTTGTCACATTCTCTCACTGGGAATTTAAACATTTATAAAATCATAGCTCCTGGAGAGACCTATTATCTGTTCATCTCATTGATGGCTTGATTGTCCAGGAGACTGCAGGTGGCAGCTGAGTTGTCACTGGGCTGAAGCCATTCATCCATCCATCTATCCTTCCATGTCTTCATTTTTTCATCCATCTCTAGGCTACACACTCTAGTACATCACTCCAGATTGACTGAGATTCCAAGCAGCTCCATGGAAGAGCTAGGAAAGAGAGCAGTGTGTGCAAGAAATGAAGGAGGAGGATTCATCATGAGGAAGAATGCTCATGTCCTTCTGTTATCTCATGTCCTGTCATATCCATCATGTCTGCAACACCCAGTCCTCTTTCAGTGCACATACAAACACACAGCTCCTCACACCAACACACTGCCTTTGAGCTTTCATTATGTTCCACCATCTGTCACACCTTTCCCTTAGATCCCACTTTCCTATACTGACCTCGTGTCCACCTTCCAGCATCCTTTCAATCACTCAAAGACTCCAGGGGCTATCACACCGGATCCAAATTATTCTCAGTAAACCTAAGTGCCTCAAACTCCTCGCCAATAAACTCAGATTCCTAAAGCCAGATCTGTGAAATGGCAGAAAGGCACCAAAGTAAGGAGACATGATTTGGAAAGGGAAAAGTAATCTAAATAAAGCTACGAAATCAACAAAATGTCTTATTTTCTGCTACTTCAAAGTGTGTGAGGTTTTTTTTAATTCTAACACACACTTTTTTTCTCATTGCCACTGCTGACATATTCTCAACAAAATGCTTTCATAACTTCCTTGCTTCCTAAATGCTATTTTTGTTGTGATATTTAACGAGTGTCTAGGAAACTTCTTGAACCCCTATCAACTAGAAAAATCTATTTAAAGGAGATGTCTTTTCTTAGAAAACAGAATGCCCAGTCTTAAACAGGTCTATGCTACAAAAATAATTTCAAATAACTTCAACTATCTTCCCTCAGAAGTTGTTGGCTTAAGGTATCCTGGATAACAGGGATCAAGAGCAACATGTACACACTGGCACAAGGCACCTAGTTTGACAGTTTACACACTATTTAGGCTTCACTTCCCCAGGCTTTCCTCTCCTTCTTCCTCAAACAGACATGTCTCCAGGTAATATACGTTCTAAGGTTGACCAAATGGCTTTACTACATTTCTTGTTGTGGAAAGAGGATGCATACCCACTCAGCTATCAATTAGCATATGGTAATTTAAGCATTACTATCCTAGCCTTGCAGCATGTTCCTTCAGGCTCATACAAAATTTTTCATTTTGATGGCAAACAGTACCAAAGCAACAAATATTTCCTTTCATACAATATTGATGGACATGACTCTGTGGTCTTTTTTTCTAAAAATGTCTCTTTCAAACAAGATCCTGAAACCAGTCAAGGCTGTGTGTTGGGAGGGAGTGGAGTGAAGCAGCTACACTGGTTAAAGTGGCAATGACAAAATGTGAGAATGTGTCCAGCCATTATTTGTTCCTTTTCCAGTTCGAATCCAAGAGTTGCCTTAGAAGAACAGCCCCCAGAGGAGTACTGGCTATCACAAAACTCTTTTATGTGCAGAAACAATGGTGATTTCAGTACATGACATGCAGATTAAAAAACATAGGCTCAGACTGCCCAAAGCACTACAGATCTGATTCCTTCCTCTAACAGCTACTGATGACAAGCTGCAAAATTGTATTAGAAGTTGGATTTGATCATCTTCATGGGTCCTTTCCCACTCAGGAGATTCTATGATTACATGACCCTAATTGGGTATTTCTATGGTTGCCCATCACCCATCACTTGAGAAAATGCTCACACTTAAAGAAATATCACAGGGCTACATTTCTGCATGGCAACCCCACTAGATCCAAGCACTGCCCTTGCACCTATTTCCTCCTTTTTCAACCTTGTTCCCTGATGGTCTTTGATGGCCACAGGATTACTTCTCTTTTCCAGCTGCTCAGTCCTACTCCCAGCTCCTGTTCTCAGCAAATTCCACTCATTATGCTGACCCTTTTCAGACAGATGGAGTTTCTGCCTTGCCCTTCAGTCCGTTGCATCCTGTGGCCTTTTGATGTCTTCATCTCAGCTTCAGTATCTCAGCGTTTCTCCCATTGTGAGTCCAAAAGCAACTGACTATGCTCTGATTAGCAGCTTCTCCCAGAGATATCCCCTTGCAATCCGTGCACTTAATGTATAAGCAAGCAGAGAAAAAGCAATTCCAGCTGTCTGCAAATTATAGGCTTTGGATTTGGCTAGTTGTTAAGGCAAGGTATCACTGCTTTCCACTGCAAAGCAAAATCTGACTTCTTTGGCTTTCTGCATGTTTTCACTGAAATTTCAGTTTCCAAAACTATCTCACTTCATAGTTTTTATATGGCTTTGAGCCAGGAGAAGACATAGGTTTTAGTACTGTCTCTTCTGTACTACAGTGCCTGAAATTAAATTACTGCAGTCCTTCATGCAGAAAGCTCTGAGACTTGCAATCTATGATTTCTTCATTAAGAATAGTTGCTTATATTAATTAATTAGAACTTTAGGATATGGAATTCCATCATGCAAACCACAGAAATCCTGCTCAGGAAAGCTCTTATGAGGACAGTCTTGGACTCCAACCTTTGCTGGAGGTCTGCTGTATTTGTGGGTATTACAGGAGGCATAACAAGGAAATGGAAATACTGACTTTGTGACAAGAACTTTAACTCTTGTTTTCTCTATCAAGGCAGAACTTTCCTCTGAATCCACCAATACTGCCCTACTCTGACCTTCTCTTATGCATGAGGATGATCTCTGCATTACTGCTGTCATTTTTATAAGAGATTCTTATATGGGATTCCCACTAGCAGTCCATACTGACTGATAAGGCAGCATTTCAGGCTATAAAAGCCTGAATATTCTTACCATGGCTTACAATCAGGAAAAGCATACAGGGTAAAAACAAAAGGCAAGGACCAAGGAGGATGAAAGGAACACAGGTTGATTTCAAGGACAGGCTGCAAAGCTTCTGTGTTACATTATGGGCAGAAAGTAAATGAAGAAGTTGATCTGCATCTCATAGAATAGATCTGTGCAAAAGGAGTATGCAAGTGACTTCCAAGGGAGCAGAAACAGTTAACAGAAAAACAATCTCATTGGCACTTCCTTCCTCATCCATCTTTGTGTTTTGCTGGACTCCTTCCATGTACTCTCCCATGTGCATCTGTCTAAGACTACACAGAGAGGAGTTGCTCTATAGCTACAGTTCAGTGGGATGACTCACACAAGTTTTTGAGTAACTGAAATGGGCATTAGTAGGAATTCTAGTTTCGTAGATGGCCACATTCATTTAATAAATTAGACATGAGACAAGATAGACATTTCTGACCAGTGTTTATTTTTTGATCAAGTTTCCTGAAAAGAAGCAAAATGTATATTAGTAAAAGACAGTAATGTATATTACTGACAGTGAAGAAAAATGTATACTATTAAAAGAAGGCTGGCACTCTACAAAACATAAAGAGAAGCTTCAAGGTCCACAAACATAATTTTAGGAAAAGAAGTAAATAATGATCACAGTTTCCCTCCATGAGTTGGCGAACAGATGGAAAGTGATGCAGAATCTTCAAAAGGGAAAATCATTAAGTCGTACTCTGAAGATAAAAGCTCTAAGATACTTGGATGAATCTCACTGGTTTACCAAACAGTAGCAACCCTACAAGCTGGGTGAAATCCTGCCTTGTTAGATGGAACCTTGGCTTTTCTCTTTTGCTATTTTATCTGCTGGCTTTTCCTGATTATCTCACAGGAAGGATCACACTGTGGCTTTGTCATGGTTTTATGATTTTTGGTCATCAGTATTCCACAGCATAACATCATGTAATGCATTGGGGGTGGGGTTTGATTTCTGCCGAATGTTCGTCCATTGGAGAAGAACTACATTTCCCCAGGAGACTTTGCAGTCAGCAAGGGGATATAACTCCAAGCAAGGTCACCTGATCCTTCTTCTTCGCCTGCTCTTCGCTGTCTGCGCTTCGCTGTCTGCGCTTCGCTGCTATCTGCGCTTCGCCGCCTGCGCTTCGCCGCCTGCGCTTCGCCGTCTGTACTTCAGTCACCAACTGGACTGCACTTCTCACCCCAGCATTGTGGTGAGGTCTATACAATTCAAACAGACTCTCTCTCTCTCTCTCTCTCTCTACTATATTTAGTAAAATCATTTGTTCCACCTCAGATCAGTGCTGTTGTTTTCAAGTATTTTGGGGTCCCCTGCTTCCCCTTTCCCAGAGGCGCGGATCCGCAGATCCCTCCGCCCTGCTGGTCACAGAACTGGGCCGGACCAGCCCATAAACCGTTGACAGGCTTCTCCCCAGCTCCTTTCCATGTCAAAGCTGAAGAACAGTATATGATGTGAAATATAGCAGTTTCTCAAGCAGCATTCAGCTTGATGCTCTGAACTCCCCTGAAGCTTGTCATGCTCTATGACTGAATTTGCACTCAAAACTAAGCAAATGAAAATCTTTTCAGAATGATCATAATTCCATCCCAAGCTTATTAGTCTTGAAAGCTGATTAAACAGGAATTCATGGCTGACATATGGCCTGCTCACAGAAGACTTCTTTCCATGTTGATCCAACATGGAAGCAGCACTGTCTTGCAATTTAGCTGCCTTCTCTCTTGGTAGCTTGCCTATCTCAGCACCTTCATGAGGAACCATGAATTTGACTTTCTGGCCACATTACCTACATAGAATCTTTTCCTGGAGCCTCAGACCCATCTTCTGAGACCATCCAGTAACAACCAATTACTGTTTCTGGATGTTTTCCAAACAATATTAAGCACACAGCTTTTGTAAATGCAGAGGGTTGACAGTGTATCTTTTTGGCTGTGGTGGCATTGTCTGTGCTCTTCTCAAACTTTTTATTCTAATGAATTCATTTCTATAAAGGGCACATTTAAGAGCAAATTCTCAATAGGAAATACATTTTGAAGATGTACTCATTACATGCAGTATCAGGCAGGGCTAAGATTATCTCACACTTAAGAAAGCTTTTGATACATTCAAGACAGGATAACTATCGATTCTCAAGCACAAACAGCAGAACGACAGAGATGATTTCATTTCTTGGAAAAATTCCCGGAAGTAAGAAAAAATAAATAAATACAAACCAACCAGCATGTGTTTTGTCAGATGTAATCAGTAAGGAACAATATTTTCTTTCTGAAGATATAAGAGAATATTAAATATAATAAAAAGAATGGTGTTTTGTCTGTTCTTTTATCATGAGAATGAAAAAATAAACCCATTCTTGTGTCCACCGATAGTCACTCTGTGCAAAGTCCAAAGAGGACTGGGATTTGAATGAGAGAGGTTAGAATTGAATGAGAGATCCATTCCAGATGGATTTATTCCCACCCTCAGGTGGAAATCCTGGAGATGCTAAACAAAAGATAAATGTACTAAAGACAAGTCAGAGAAAAACTCTTTGGATAGCTTCGGCAAAACTACACACTACCAGAGCACAAGAAAAGCTAAGATCCAGCTCTTGTGATTCTTTCACCAAATAGCCAGCCTACCTCATCACAGCCTCTAGTAAAAGCTTTGGCAATGCTGGCTGTGTTGGCTAGACACTGAGACCTTGATCCAGGACTTCAGTGCATCAGCACTCTGAACATTCATATCCAAGAGACAGTCCAAAATGGAAGTAACTATCACTAGAGACTCTGCAGCCAATTGAAAATCTCAGGAACCAACAAATTGATTTCACATTTGCGCAAAAGAAAAGCACAGAGCAAAATGAGAACCACACTCAGTTCCTTGTCCCATGACATCCAGTGCTAGGAAGGATTGTTATTCATGGTGAACATTAATCTATTTAGATATGCTCTTGAAAACAAACCTCACACATCCCTAAATTCAGAGCTCCCTTTCTTACCCAAGCACACGGCAATAAGAGCTGGTTGTGGATGTCTTTCCATGTCATAAAGGACAAAATGATTAAGCAGATTTCCAGAAGCTTAATTTCATCCTGAGAACCAAGAATATACTTTGGGAAGGGATCTCAAAGAGAAACTTTGGGTGGAGAGCAAGAACTGTTAGAAGGTGTTAAAGAGATACAAGCAATACAGACAGGATCATAGAATTACTAAGGTTGGAAAAGACCTCTAAGATCATCTAGCCATCATCACCGTAACTAAACTACAGCCCTCAGTGCCATGTCTACCCTTGAACACTTCTAGGGACAGTGAGTCCATCACTTCCCTGGGCAGCCCGTTCCAGTGCATCAGCACTCTTTCTAAGAAGAAATTTTTCCTAATATCCAATCTGCACCTTTTCTGGTGCAACTTGAGGCCATTAGCTCTTCTTCACTCTCAAACAATAGTCCCATCACCTTTCTCAGACTATTTCTGTACGAGGGTAATGTCCTTAGTCAGAAGTGGCACTAACCCATGGTTCCTTTTTTAGTGATATATAAGCACATTTGCTACAGGCAATATAAAAATGCTGCCCCACTGTGGTGTAGTCATAGTGGGCTGAGACTTATCTTGGGCCACATTACCTGCTTGTGGGACCTGCCATCACAGTCACTGAACTCAACTACTTACACACCTCATAGGCTAAAATAAGTCCAACAATGCTTATTTCATATACATTTTAAGAACAAAGGCAGGAGCCACAAGGACTGAGACCAAAGCAGAAGCTTTATAGTCCTGGGTTTAATTATAGAGCAACTTCATGGCTTGAACTTTGGTTTGGTGATCAGGAACAACAATTGTCTTGCAGGAGATTGATTGTTTTCCAAGCTACACCTAGTGTGAGGCATTACCCGCTATCTCTCTGCCCCAATCATCCACACTCCAATGCAGCCACCAGCAAAGGGAAAATCCCTGCACATATGACATCGACATCATTTATGTTCAGGGTGTCCAGAAAGACCAAAGAACTGAACTAGGTGACTAATGCGAGGGACATCCATGCTCTATCACATGAGTACAGGCCTGAAGAGGAATGACTACATCTAGTCCCTTTCTCCCTGGAGCAACCATGCCAAATATTCCATATTATAGCCCTACCATGTGCTTATTTAAGATTAATAATCATATTCTTTACCAGAAACATACTGCATTGTTTCACTCTTGTCTGGCAGCTTCAGCAGAGCACTGAGGAAGCTGCCTGAATGAATGTGTCTGAACACCACATAAATTCTGGGAGGAAAAGGTTATGCAAATATTTCATTTGCACAGCAGCAGGCTTTGACCTCAGGGCAACCGCTGTGTCTGTGTTGTGTCTGCTAAAGGCTTTCAAGTACATTCAGATCTGGCATGTAAGATTAATAGCCATGTAAAGGGGTTAGGTTTTGTGCAGAAATACTGTTGAAAGGCAACACAGTGATTTCTCTGACTCAGTAGCAATACAGCTTGTTTGGACAGTGAGAAGATTTCAATCCAGCACCAGCTTCAGCCCAGGTTCCTTCTTCAACAATCCTACATCCATCTCCTGGTTTAGTGGGCATGGTGGTGATGACAGTTGGACTAGATTACCTTAGTGGTCTTTTCCAACTTTGATGATGCTATGATTCCTCAAAGGCTTTGGGGCACCCCATACCTCATACAGAAATGTTTAAGGGGAACAACTATATTCATGTAATCGGACTACTTGGCTCATCCTGGATGTTGCTCCTTGACCAGAGATTCCTGCCTTAAATCCGTGCTTGTGCTGCAATAAGAGCATTGTCATCACCATCTCCAGGCTTTTCTGTGGAATTTTTTTAAAGTTCTGGCTGGAGTATGACTGCAAGAAAATGGTCTGAAGCTCAAAATTTCTTTCACAACAGATCAGCTCTAGACCCATATACCGGTTGCTCAAGACTCAGTATAATTTGAGAAGTTATTGAGATCTAGGCCAGCATACAGTAATGATTTTCCAGCTTACGGCTCCCCCTGACAGAGCTACAATCTTTACTTGCAATGGTTTTTGGTGGATTTTTCCCCCCTTTTAAATCATTCTTTTCTGTCTGGATCCACCTAGACTCCTGGCATCCTCAATGTCCCATGCCAAGAAATACAGAATGTTAATAAAAACACTATGCAAAAATAAAAGAAAATTATTTTTGAAGTGCAAACACTGAAATCTTTCCCTCAGTCCTTCTATTCACCTGATTTACCATGGGCTTTTATGTCAGTCAGATTAACAAAGGGTCTTTCTTTCTGTTCCACTCACATCCTTGTATACCACTGTCCTCAGACCTGGATGCTCCCACCTATCTGAACAAATTTAGCTTTTTTCTACAACTCTTGTTGATCTGTTTTCTGTCTTAATTAAAACAAGCCGTCTGCAGTGCATTCTGTTTCAAGCAGTATGTACACAGATGTAAGAAAAAATAACCTCAATAAATCCTCTTGTCCAACTTTCTGCTCAAAAAAAAAAAAAAAAGGGGGGGGGGGGGGGGGGGGGGGGGGGGTCTTTGGCATTAGAACAAATTGCTCAGGGTCTAGTCCTATCTTTTCTTTTTTGTATCTCCAGGGCAACTCTACAACCTATCTGGGCACCCTGTTTCAGTGTTTAAACTAGCACTGATAGGAAAGAAATCTTATCAATACGTTAATACATTCTGGAACAAATTTGGGATGAACCAGCCTGGACTTGACTTGTGCGGTATCTCTGTTCTTTGTATCTCATTAACAGTATCTCAAAGTAATTCTTCTCAAGGATTTTAATTCCAGGGGCTGTGATTGCTTTCAAATTGATTGTCTATGGTCACTTCTTATTCAGATCTAATTTCAGAACATTTACTATGGCCTCATGGGCAACAATCTTCAGATCACCTCCTTCAGCTTTTTTGTTTCTTCATGTAAACTTTTTATTTGTACCACAGAAAATAAAAGTTAACAGAGAAAACTAGTGATAGGAAGACACTTTCTACAGTTCTATCTAGAATAACTGGGAGAGAAAGTTTTATACCTTTTTTTTCCTTTCTTCCTTTTTTTTTTTTTTTTTGTTTTGTTTTTAGATCGTTCTTTATCAAGATTTGAAAAATATCCTGCTTTCAGGTTTCCAGATGGCCTCATCTCTATGATTATTTATTGTGTGGACATGAGGAGGCTGGTTGGCAGTAAACAAAGGTCCACAAATTTTCAAAGGATTTCATACCACTTGTTGAAAAACTAATTAAGTATCATACAGACTAGATGCATGCTACAGTGATTGCAAATGCTTTGTGTCTCAAATGCTATCATAGCACAGACATCAACTTTATAATTTTAATTTCCTTACACCCATCTTCTCTTCAGTTCCGCCCGAGTGGTTTACTTTGGCTTTTCAAGTGATATAAATTAGCATAAATTGAAATGTCAATATCAGGCAAGAGGAGGGGAAAAAAAACTCAAAAATTAATCACTCTTGGGAAAACTATGTGTCTTTTTTCAGTTACTTGAAGAGTTTTTAGTTTTAACTTAGGGAGCACTACCACTTCAAAATGCTACAACCTCAAGAAGTTTAGTCAGTCTTGTAAAGGAAAAGGAAGTGCAGATCATGGCTCACAATATATGCTGGTCTGTCATTCTTAGTTTCCCATTCCTAAAGTGCAGGAGTGGATAATTTCACCATTTATAACAGTAGAAGAGATGGAATTGCATGGCTCAGAACCTCAGTGAGTGGGTAGTGGCCAATGATCAACCCAACAATTTCACATCAATAACTAAGAGACCACTTCGCAATAGATATGTTACTTCCCTGTCCATGTTAAAGATTCACAGGATCAAATAAGAAATGGATATTGATCCTCAGCACTGGTTCTTATGGGGGATTTCAACAATCCTGTTATTTGTTAGATAAGCAACATAGCTAGGCACACAAGGTCCAGGCAGTTCCTGCAATGTGTAAATGATAACTTTCTGACACAGGTGATAGAGTAGTCAACAAGGAGGGGTGTGCTGCTTGACCTTGTTTTTACTAACTAGAAAGGGCTGGTTAGGGATGTGATAGTTAGGGGCAGCTTGAGATGCAGTGATCTTGAGGTGGTGGAGTTCAAGATCCTGTGTGGAAGAAGCAAAACAATAAGTAGGATTGCTACCCTTGACTCCAGGACAGCAAACTTTGAACTCCTCTAAGACATACTTGGAGTTATCTTGTGGGCTAGGGCGTTAAAAAGTAAGGGGACTCATGAAAGCTGGTTGGCACTTAAACACCACTTCGTCTGAATTCAAGAACAGTACATCCCTAAGAGCAAGAAACTGGATAAAGGTGACAAAAGATCTGCATGGATGAGCAAGGAACTCGTGGATGAACTAAAAGTAGGTCTATGAAATGCAGAAAAGGAGCCTGTCCACCTGGGAAGAATATAGGAATGTTGTCAAGGCCTGTATGGATGCAACAAGGCAGGCTAAGACCCCCTTGGATTCAAACCTTGCAAAGGAACTGAAGGATAACAAGAAAGGTATTTTTAAGTATGTCAAGAATAAAAGGAAGATTAGGGAAAATATGGGTCCCCTGCTAAGTGAGATATTTGCTTTAATAATAGGAGACTCTGAGAAGGTGGAGATTCTGAGTTCCTTCTTTGTTTCAGTCCTTAATGCTAAGACTCATAATGCTTCAGACTTTAATGTTGAGACCTCAGAAGTAAGAGAGAGATTCTAGGAAAAGGAAGGCTTTCCATTGGTTGAGAAGGATCTGATTAGACAGCATCTAGCCAAAATCAACATACACAAATGTAGTGCATCTACTAATCTAACTTGTATTAATCAGTACAGTTAGGGGATTACATCATGGAGATGAGCTCTGCAGAGGAGGACCTGGGAGTTCTGGTGGAAAATAGGTTGGTCATGAACCAGCAGAGTGCCCTTATGGCCAAGACCAGTAGTATCCTGGGGTGCATTAAAAAGACCATGACCAGCAGGTCAAGGGAGGTGCCAGGAAAGATCATGGTACAGATCTTCCTGAAGTGAAGATAGGGCATATGGATACAGATTTGATGGATAGCCTGTTCAATGGACAAAGAAATGGCATCAGGATTGAGTCCAGAGAGTGGTGATCAGTGGCTCAGTGTCTGAGCAGAGATCAGTGACAAGTGGTGTCCCATTGGAATCAGTGCTGGGACCGATGCTCTTCAATATATTCATCAATTATATTGACAGTATGCACGCTCAGCAAGTTTGTTGATGACACCAAGCTGTGGGGTACAGTCAGCACACGGGTGGGGATGAGATGACACCCAGAGAGACCGAGACAGGCTTGAGCAGTGGGCCCAGGTGCACGTTATGAGATTCAGCAAATCCAAATGCAAGATCTTGAACCTGGGGTGAGGCAACCCTCAGTACCAATAGAAGGTGGGGGATGAAAGATTGAGTGTAGCTCTGCTGAAAAAAACGTGGGGGTACTGGTGAACAGAAAGCTGGACATGAGCAAACAATGTGCCCTCAGAGCAGGAAAGCAACTTTATCCTGGACTGTATCAAAAGAAGCATGGCCCGTAGGTTGAGGGAGATGATCCTGCTCCTCCGCTCCGTACTGGTAAGGCCACACCTGGAGTACTGCATCCAGATTGGGAGTCCTCAGTATAGGAGTGGCACAGACCTGTTGGATCAAGTCCAGAAAAGGGTCACAAAAATGATCAAAAGGATGGTACACCTCTCCTACTAGGACTAGCTGAAAGAGCTGGGGCTGTTCAGCCTGGAGAAGGCTCAGAGATGACCTGATAGCAGCTTTTCAATATCTGAAGGGGAGCTACAGGAAAGATGGGGACAAATTCTTTATCAAGATCTGTGGTGACAGAACAAGGAGAAATGGCTTCAAACTCAAAGAGAGTAGATTTAAGTTGGATATAAGGAAGAAGTGAGAGTGGTGAGGCACTGGAACAGGTTGTTTAGAGATGTGGTGGATGCCCCATCCCTGGAGACTTTCAAGGTGAGTC
This sequence comes from Perdix hodgsoniae, assembly GCA_035772895.1. NCBI lineage: Eukaryota > Metazoa > Chordata > Aves > Galliformes > Phasianidae > Perdix > Perdix hodgsoniae. The sequence goes on from JAPSGF010000042.1 coordinate 2,523,168, forward strand.
TGGATCAGGCCCTGAGCAATCTGAGCTGTGCATGTCCCTGTTCATTGCAGGGGAGTTGGACGAGGTGACCTTTAAAGGTACCTTCCAACTCTAAGGATTCTATGATTCTATGATCCTCCCCCTCTACTCTGCCCTGGTGAGGCCACATTTAGAATACTGTGTCCAATTCTGGGCTCCCCAGTTCAAAAAAGACAGAGATCTCCCAGAAGTAGTTTAGCAGAGCGCCACAAAGATTATAAAGGGCCTGGAGCATCTTCTGTATGAGGAAAAGTTGAGTAACCTCTATCTGTTCAGCCTGAGGAAAAGAAGACTGAGAGGGGATCTGATAAATGCTTATAAATATCTAAAGGGAAGTGGGAGGCAAATGGATGAGGACAGGCTCTTCTCGGTGATGTGTAACAATAGGACAAGGCCTTTAGTAATGGTCTAAAACATGTACATAAAAAGTTCCATACTAGCAAGTGGAAGAACTTATTTACAGTAAAGGTGATGGAGCACTGGAACAGATTGCCCAGAGAGGTTGTGGAATCTACTTCTATTACAGATATTCAATACCTATGTGGATGCCTACCTGTACAACCCATTGTAGGGTACCTGCTTTAGCAGGGGGGTTGGACTCAATGATCTTTTGAGGTCCCTTATAACCCTGCAATTCTGTGATGAGTGAAGAATATCTCTCTTATTTGAAGTATTTTGAGGCTCATGCAGAAGAAATCCACACAGTCTCAAAGGATTGTCTATTTCTTTGTCTTTATATGGACTATATTCAGATGGTATGTTGGACAGAAGCAGAGTGTAGGAAATTACCTATACCAAGGGAAACACACTGTGCCAGATACAGACAAGGGGATAGGCACTGGAGAAATCCAGACCTGAACTCTAACACAGTGACCTTTCCAGCTAAGGTGACATGAATTACAGGCACAGAGCATGGTGATGTGGTAGGTGACGCTGTTTTACAGGAGGCTTTTTACAAGACAAGATGCAGCAAGCCAGTGAAATTTCTTGTACCTTCTTAAGTCTTTAGAGAATCTTCCACTTACTGTTACCATCTGTGACATGAAATCAAGTCTAGACAAAATGATTTAACAAGTCACAAATACATGACTGAGAAGCAAAGGTGCTCCTTCTGTAACTATCTGCAAGGGGAAGAGAACAGATGTGTTTCACTGCTATTCATCAAATATTCTACAAGTTTTAGACCAAAAGCGCTAAATGAGAGCCAAGTGCTAAAATGCATGGTGACAGCGAAATTAACAAACTATAACTAGGAGCAGCCAGGAAATAAATGGCACATCTGGAATGAGTTTTCATTTCAAAGTGCGATCACTTCAAATCAGCTGTGGCACTTTGGTTGTGGCTTTTCCAGCCTACGTGGTACAGCCACTGCTTTTTCATATGATTACGATATGAACAGGCAACTGGTAATCTTCCTACCTGTCATTTGTAATGCCCAGCTCCTGTTCCCCATCAAACCCTCAAGATTCTCACATCCTAGCATAAAGGGGCTGCAAGTGGGAGTCTTTTATATAGACAAACAGCCTCCAACCATGCAAACCAGCAATTCTATGCTGCTGCTATTCCATACCAAAGGGAGGAGCAGATATCCACAGGTAGCAAGAAGCAAACATTTCAATACTGGATGTTCCATTATTTCAATAATACAGGTACTCAAATGCTCCTTCTGGCTCATTACTTTCCTTGTCTTCAAGGAGAACTTGATGGGATCAATAAATATGTTATTACTCTTGTTCAATTACTGCTTCTGAGCTGGCCTAAGGAAACCATTCATTGGGTTCAACTTTCATGATCTCACTGCTGCTACAGAGCCAGCAGCTCAGCTCTGAGGTGGCACCAGCCATTCCTTCCTTGTGCCTACAAGGGCAGTCAGAGCACGTTGTTATCTGAGAGGCAAAGAAGCAATGAATGCATTAGGGGTGAGGCGCAAAGATGGTAAAACTGCTGAATGTTATTTCTGACAACCTATGAGCTCAACTGTAGAAATGCAGCAGCTTTTAAAGCAGGAAGGATTTCACTGCTTATTAGTTGCTTTGTGTGGTACAAGGTTCTCTAATTCTCCTTAGAAAAAAGGATGGATTCCTGTTTTCTAAGGCACAGTGTTAAGCATATTTTTATGTACATCCCATTTTTCATGCAATAACAAAGTGACATAAATCTGTGGCCCATTGTGTGAGATTCTGTGCTTGTAGAAATAAAATTTCTCAAACTAGGAAACTTGTTCATTTTCCAAATCCTCTGCAGAAGGAGAAACTCATCTCACAAAAGCTCATGACAGTATGGTGGTAACACTAAGCCCAAAGGCAACATTCTCATCACTGTGCAATTGGCATTGCCTGCTTCATTTTCCTTGGATGTCCAGTTAACTTCCAGTTTGTAGCTGAGATACAACAACCCTCTGCAATCCCTTCTGCTATTAGTGGGAGAGATAAAACAGATTGACAAGACTTGAGGCAAGACAAGTGAAAAGGCGATTTCCTTTTTCATTTGGAAAAAGAGGATGATCTTCAACCTTTTGCCCTGCCAGAAAATTTCTACTGGGGGACATTTCTTAATCATATAAAGATCTAGATATTAGCTTGTATCTGAAAATCTATAGAGTTTGAACCAGACGCAAGGCTCAGTTAGAATATTTGGAAAAAATGCTCCTCTGAAAGAGTGGCGACATTTTGGTACAAGCTGCCCACGGAAGAGGTGGAGTCACGATCCCTGGAGGTGTGAAACATGGAGATGTGGTATTGAGGGACATGATTTAGTGAGCGTGGTGCTGATGGATTGACAGGTTGACTAGATTATGTTAATGGTCTTTCCAACCTTAGTGATTCTATGATTCTATGATTTAAGATACTTTAACAGAGGACAATTAAGTATTGGAGATTAGCGTGATGGGACAAAGGAAAATTGTCCAGTACTTGAGCCCCTATGTCAAAGTTGAATATCTTTCCAAAAAGAGTGACTGCAAATCGTTTAAGATAAATCTGAATGATTATAAAATTATGTGGAATCTCCGTAACTTCTTTACACCTTGAGACTTTGTAGGTGTTGTTTCAGTGAATATCACACTTAGAGACTTAATTCTTGGCATATAGCATGAACTTTATAAATAAACAATGGTCTTCATATGTTTTTGCTCAAAAAAAAAAAAATCATCATGTCAGTGTCAAAAACCAGGTGTCTTTTAGCAATCTGTTAGCAGGCAGGTATTTTATTCTTCTGAGGAAAAATGCAGGAAGCAGCAGGACACAATCAAGAAGCAGTGCAGAAAGGGACAAAAGGCACCAGTGTCACATAATCCTCTCCAGTTCATTCCAATATTATGAAGTGGAAGGACACAAAGTTGGGATTAGGTGATCTATAAGACTCCTTCCAACTCAAACCATTCCATGATTCTATTATTCTGTGGATATTCTGACCCACAGCTGCACTGGTTATTACTGTCTATTACATGGCAAGACCAAGCTTTGGATCCATGATAAAAATACTCCTCAAAATGCTGCAGATGAGGTGGATCATTTAATACCTATGTGATTTTGCTGACAATCTGATATTGTATCAATAGCAAAAGTTGTCTTTTAATAGGAAAAGAGCAAGGAGAATGTTATTCTTGTCTGCATGAAAACTGCAGCCTTCAACTAATGCAGTTTAAATTTACGAATGTACTTTGAAGGAATGCCTTGGAACAGGGCCTATCTTTCCTCTGCACAACAAAGACCCATTACTGAGAATGTGCAGTGTAGCAGGAACACTTAATAAATGTGTTAATTAATCAATTTTCTTTAGAAAGGTGTCACAGAGAATTGGTCCCAAAAAATTCACCTAGACATTAAGAATAAGAGGAAGGCTGTGACTGACCATGTTAAAGAGGAAGAGTGCACAGACACACAGGGCTCTTGCAAACCACTGTCTAGATTTACCTTTCCTATTTCAAAACACTGTTCTAAATTACCTCTCTGGGGCAGATTCATCAAATGGGGACAGATTTACTGTAGCACTTTCCAAAAACACGTACCCATTTCACTCCGAAGTAGCTCCAGTTCTGAGCAGTAATAAAAACTAAATTACATGTATTAAATCCCTTGATCCTACCTTTAAGGATTGCCAGTAACAGCATTTTCATAAAAGGAAATGTGTCTCCTAACTCCAAATCTTTCAATTTCTGTTGGAATTTAAAGTGAGGAATAATTTCTTAAGAAAAGATAACTACCAATGACAGACATTCGTGTTAGGAATGGTTAATGTTTAATAAAGCGTTGAATACACCATGCCATATATCAGACATTTCAGACACCAGATACTTGATGAGTATCATACAAGAGACATTTCAATTTACTGAATGTTCATTCCCATTGCTCCAGAGACCACAGACTTTCAAAATGCATTGTGTTTTGTGGCTATTTTGTAGGAAATCCTACTGTAGGAGATGTGACATCAGAAGAGGTAAGTTCCTCCTGGGAGCAGCAAGGGTGTAGGCATCAGTCCCACACAGCACAAATCCTGTACACTGGCTCCACAGTACTTCTTGGCTGCTTGTTCACAGCCTTGGAAAGACTCAGAAACATTCCTACAGATCCAGATCTGAGCTCCTGGAATGCTACTTCAGTGTATAGTGAGCACGGTATTTTTGATGGAGTAAAAGGATAAGTAATAGAAAGAATAGTTCTTATCCAATATATCCATCATTTTCTTTGTTTTATACTGTGATTTTAGTACTTCTCCTACTTGCAGACAGGGCCCAAGTCACTGCTGACACACCCCATGTTTAATAAGACAAAGTCCAAGAAACTAAACATTGCTGAATGAGTGCCTCAATCACACCAGTGCTAGGGGAAGTAGTGGGTATCTGTGGAAGGACAAGAAATAAGAAAGATATTTTTCTCCTAACGGTTCTCTACACTGTGCAGAGACGTCATCAGTCCCTCATTTTATCGGTTCATCATTTTCCATGACAACTAGACCTACTTTATGAATTGACAGGAAATAAGACCAAGTGAGAACGTTGGTTTCTCGCCTGAGCAACTCGATGTCATTATGGACTCTCAGTTCTGGCAAGTCAAAGCAGGGCCCTCAGTGGCCCCCCACTGTAGCTCCTCCTTAGTGATGGAGGACATATTATCACAGAGTCATGTTTACCACTAAAACAAGAAGCTTCCCATAGCAGAGTATGATGCTACTTGTAAAGTCCTAGTAGAATCTCTGGCCTATTCAGACTAGTAGAATCCCATTTTCCACTGAAAAATTCTGAGGAGCACTTTCCTGGTACCACAAATTGTGCTTCTCTTTTTATACTCTCATCTTAAAAGTCCATCAAAAAATGAATTGGACCTTCTCAGCAAGATCATTTTTCTACTGCATTTTTCTACAACAGCTGCAGTTAACAGAGATGTAAAGGCTGAGGCTTTGCCAGAATGATAGATGATTATTGACTGTAGAATTCCCTGAAAGTAGTTGTATGATGCAATTCATGTCCAGCAATGGCAGTACATTTACCATCAGTGATGGAAAGGGACTTACAGTCCAAATTTATCCTGAAATAAAATGTGGTCGTCAAGGATAAACTAATTCAGTATTTCAAAAGAAAGCAAAGGGAGAGAAGCAGAGACCAAGTCCTTCTTCCTCTGTGTGTTTCCACAACAGTGTGATGATGAAGAAAGAGGTTATTAACAACAGATATGGAAGAGGAATACCTGTCTCCACTTCGTAATTTTTTTCCTCCAAATAAAAATGTGATAGCTTTTTGGCAGCATATATAAGAATACAAGGAATACTTGACAGGGAAGGAAGGATACTATTCAGCTGTGGGATTTTTTTGTCTCTGTACTTGCTCCTTTCTTTTTAGACAAAGTCTTAACTGGAATACGACTATGTTGACATGCCAGCAGTAACAAGAAAACTTCAAAATAACCCACAGGGCTCCTCTAAAACAAAGCCTAGTCTGTTAAGTAGTGTCTGTGCTTGCACACCAGGGTACTGATTTAGTTGCAGCTATAGGAGAAAAGTGCTGCAGGGACTGAAAAGTTCAATCTTCTGTGGATTTTCTGAATGAAAAGCCCTCAGATCATTTATCTCTGAAGATAAGCTACCTTGCATTCACTGTACACAAGGGAATGACAGGAATATTCATGTATTATTATGGTCTTAACCCATTTAATGTCTGTTTAAGAAAAATTGAAAAAATAATGCTTTTGGAAATTTGAGAACACCAGATGAAACCTTCAGTTTACTTTTTTTAATTTACTCACTTCAAGCTTCAGGCATAAGGAGACTCTGCTTTAAAAGACTTTAGGATGTTTTTCTGAGATGATCACAGAGTTATTGAAGTTGTCAGAGGCCAACCTCCTGATCAAAGCAAGGTTAGCTAGAGAGGGTTGCCAGGCCAAGTTTTGAAGATCTCCAAGGATGGAGACTCCATAGCCTTTCTGGGCAACCTTTGGTAAGTTTTTGACTTCGTCTTCTTTACATGCTATTTATCTCACTCACTGCACTGTGATTGTGATTGTGATTAGGTAGTTATGAGCTGCAGCCACTGGATTCTGATCCCAATTGCTTGAAGACAAGCCTAAGAGTCCTAAGAGAAAGACTGGATAGAAAAGAAACAGAAAACAGCTTCAGCCTTCAAGTCTTCCTCCTTTACAGCTTCACTGTTGGGAAATTGCAAATACAACACATGGCCTTACAAGATATGCATACTTGGAAAGAAAAGGCACCTTAGATAACTTGTGGAGGCTGTAGGCAACATGGGAAAGATGAGGCTGAAGAAATAAGGCAGGCATTTTCCTGAGTATCTCCATGTAAAGAGAGACAAAGCTGATAGGGTTCAGGAGAGGACCAGATCTGAACACTCTAATGAAGTACTGCTGGTGGTCAATATGACAGTAAGATAAATTACAAAGTGTGTAAAATAACATGAGTTATGCATGAAGGACTTTCTCCATGAGTAAGGACAGCAGGCATGAGCTTGCTATCGCGTAATAGCTGCACCAAAGCTTGTTTTGTTACAAAACCAGACATGCTTTTACATCTTCACCTGACTGTCTTTCCTCTAATACTGAGAAAAAAACAATCCACAGTCAATAAAGATCTGGCTTCTCCTCTGGAAAGCATGGAGATAAATCTGTAGTGCAGTGGAATCTTACGCTATTGAAATATATGTTCCATCTTCAGGACTGTCAGATTAGATGCTTTCATAGCATTCAGTTCGCTGAATGCTTCCTTTTTTTTTTCCACTTTATTTCTTTTTTTAATAAATACACATATTTTCTCCAGACTGCCAGATTATCTTCAGGCAGGTGCATATCATTGGTCTAAGCATTTTTTTCTCATTAGTAGCTCAACCTTTAGACTGATGTCTGGGGTCTCTGCCAAGTTTCCTTCTCTTCCCCTTGTGATAAAAAGTCTGTCATTTACATGTGCAGGATTCATTCTTCTTTTTGGCACTTCTATGGTTCTTAATTTTTCCACAAGTTGAACACTTCCAAAAAAATTCAAAATAATTTGAAGTATTCTAAGTATAAGGTAGGTGGTAGGTGGGACATAATGTCTGTTGCTGGGACTGTAAGCTGAAGACATTGCACCAAAAGGGTTCTTGCCCACAGTCCATTCCTGCCAAGAAGTCCTGGTTTGGGTGACTGTACTTACTGTGGATTTGAGAAAAGCTCTGTGTTTTATGTAGCTGAGAACCGACAATATGAGGAAATGTGATTCTCCAGGCATCAGTGCCTGGGTTATCATGAAAATGCATTTTGAAGCTGTCTGTGATAACTTACAGAGTTATTACTTCAGAAAAATGATGGAATAAAATTTTGGCTTTGTATACATTTGTCCATTCCCTGTAGAAAACAAAGAAAAACTAGAGGAAGATTGTGAACATCTCTTTACTGGCCAGTATGTGTTGATTTTCATAATCATCAGCCATTCGTACAGCCATCATCTGGTTTTTAATAATCACAAACAACTTTGAAAAGGCAACCTGATAGAAAAGCATTCTGCACTATTCCCATGGTCTTAATTAAGAGACAGAGCTGAGCTAACCTTAGATCATTCACGTCTGTTCTATAGTTAAATGAAAACATTGGGTAGCTTAACAATATTTGTCTTCTTTTGGATCCCTGTTTCAAAATGATAGCTAAATACATCAAAACAAAATGTGAGAGTATGAGATATTCCTTACTGCAATTACACGTGGCAGCTATGTTGATTAATCATCTCAGACTGAATAGTGGAGAGGTGAGATTATAAATTTAAACTGCCAGGGTCACATCTGTAACAAAGCCAGAATATAAGCCAAAAAGACTGGTGGGAAAGGGATAATATTTTAGCTATCTCTATTTTGGAAAAGTTCATCAATGGTGAAATGCCATAGGAGTTAAGAAAACATTTTATCTACTAAAACTGATTGAGTGCTGTTTCTCTGCAGAGAGGAAATTCTTGCCTGTTGCTATTTTTCGTTTCTTCAGAAAATTTTTTTCTCCAGAGACTATACCAGAATTCAAGTTCTCCTGAACTATTGCTACCAGCCATAAGTTTGAACATTTTGTTTTATTTGTTCGGGAATAAACTTGCTACTTTGTCCCAGCTAGTTAAATTAGCTTTGCTTTTTGCACTGATTCCCCAAGCCCAACAGAAAACAAAATATCACCATTCATTTGTTAAAGAAAAAAACATCAGAACTGGAAACTGAATTTCAGTGGATTTTTTAGCAAGAGATGTCTAGCAAAAATAAAATAAAAGCAATTTTTTTTTCATTTTCCCTATCTCTGGGTTGCTTTGCAGAAACTTTAGTTTAATGAATGCTTCAAGAACATCTGTTTTCATTGGTCCAGGATGAGCAACGTTACAAACCATACCTTGATTCCTCTTTTCTGTAAGTATCTGTTACCCTTTGACAATTTGAAAGTTTCCATTTTCTTAAATTATGTTTTTGGAGCATGGAATGATGTGTTTTCATTCTCTGGGTACACAGCAAAACCATGGCTTTTTAGGACTTAAAATTGACAAGAATTGTGGCAGCTTCATCTCCCACTGCCTCCCAAGCCTTTGCTTTTTTCCTCCATCTCTTCTCCTTCACCAAAATAAGGAGTGTATATCCTTGTTAGTCCCCACTCACTGTCTGAGACATTGCTTCTCTTTTCCCTTAGTGGAAGAAGCTCAACTCCATCCCTCTGTTTTCACCCCCTGCTAAGAAGCCTTGAGTCATCTTTGGTTTATCTCTAAACAGAACAAGAACTACATAGAGATTAATTTTTGCCCAGCTCTAAACTCAGTGAGCTTCTCCCAGTCTCCGTCCCTAAACGTCAGCTATTTGTCTAAGGGCAGCAGAAATTTCAAACCCTTGTCATTGTTTTGGAATCATATTGGCTATAGTCGGGGCCAATTGCACAAAAGTTTTTCTGGACTTTATAATTCTAGGGTAAAAAAGAGTAGATGCTGAGCAATGGCTCTGTTGCATCATCAATTCCTCTTTTACTATTTCCTCAAATTAAGAGGAGGCATTGACTTCTGTGATTTCATCCTAGAGATAACCAGAGGGAATTGCGCACCAGAAATTCTAAGGTGCCTCCATGGTAACTCCATGCTGATTCTAAGATGACTCCACATTGATTCTAAGGTGGTTCTACAGTTATTCTACAGCACGGTGATTCCACACAGTGATTCTAAGATGATTCTACATGACTCCAAAATGATTCTAAGCTGATTCTACTAAGGTGATTCCATGGATATTTGAACTTGATTCCATGTAAATACTAAGGTAATGTTTACCTGATTTTATGATGATTCAAAGGTAATTCAGTGGTGATTCTAAGATGATTGCAATTTGATTCTAGTGTGATTTTAATTTAATTTCACAGTGATTCCACAGAGATTTTAAGGTGATTCCAGGGTCACTCTGAAGTGATACTAAGGTGATTCCACAATATTTCTAAGGTGATTCCTTGTGATTCTAATGGTGTCTCAAGACTTAATCAGCTCATCATGAATGACGTGTCCCAGTGAGCAGCTTGTTTTCTAGGTGCTTGTAGTGCTGAGGGTTGGTATGGGAGGGTTGACATTATCCTAAAGTAATAGTCTCGAAACACTCTATATTGAAACATTCTATAAAACACTGAACTTTTTACTGATCAGACTGCATTGTCTTTTAGGGCCAGTTTATCCATAACCATGCCTAACCTAAAATTTTCTCCTCCTGTATACTAAAAGTAATAAAATTTTCTCACATTGTCCCTTGGTTTATCTTGTTGGTGTAGATAAGGGCTATTTTGCAAAATTCTCTATGCCTGTGTATTTACCTGGGGCTTAGCATAATGAGACACTAATCTTGTTTCCGGCCTCCAAGCAGTATTGAAATACAGACTGTTATTAATAATGATAGCACTTATATATTACTGTTGCTGAAATGGCACCCCTTCCCACCTTGCTCGCAAATGCTGCAGGAAAGTATGTCAGCTGAATAGCGAATGAGTATGTCAGAAAAACGTTAACCACTCCAGCTATACCCACCTTTAATAAACACCTCTTCTTTGAACAGTGGCACGGCAGATTGCTGCATTAAATAATAAGTAAATAAATAGTGATATTACATGTTGGAATCTTCACACCAAGGATGCAGCTCACAGAGCTGATATGAGTCAGGCAAGGCACTGTTCCATCAAGTCTGACGAATTAGGGAATTAAATATGATGGCACTTCTGGTGTCTCATCAAATTCTCTGCTTAGTAATTGAAAATGGTCCAAAGATCATCGATCCCAGGAACTAGGATGCATGTTATGGGCTGCTTAGCTGGGAATGCTGCCATGCCTTTTGTCTTATCACAGAACTGTAGAATCAAGGAATCATAGAACCACAGAATCATAGGATTGTAGAATGGTTTGTTTTAGAAGGAACCTTTAAGATCCAACTCCACTGGTCACAAAAACGGCACTCTTCAGGTGCTTCACCTTTACAGCAAGTTGAGAACTTTTGTCTCACAATAATTTTTCACCAGAAAATGATATTTAATCCAAACAGAGATGCTGTGTTGAAACCTGTTGGCTTCAGTGGCATTGTAAAAGTGGAGAAATAGGGATTGTTTTTTGACTTCCTCATTCCATTTTGATGCTAAAATATAATATTTTGCTTCACTAAAGTAAAACAAATCTATTTTTACTTTCTCACTCTTTGATTTTACCTTAATTTTATGTTATAATCCTTTAAATTCTATATTTATGTATTTGGCTATTATAGCAATAGTTCCTTGGACTATCTGAAAATTTGAAAGAAATCAAGTATAGTTCGTATTTTCTGCTAATAATACTGATTACTTCACATCATACTGTTTCTGCAGTCACTGGTGTTTTTGATGTAGAGTTTTATTTTTAAAAAGCCACATAAGTTTTATTTTATTTTGTTTGGGTTTGCATTGTTTTTGTAGGGTTTTTGCCACAAAAGCAATTTTCATGGCAGTTTTTCCCGTAGTGTCCAATCCCATTCACCTTCAAGGGCAATAAGTTTGCCCACCATGTAGCAATGGTTGCCTCTTTTTCAGCTGATTATAAAATCATAGAATCACTCAGGTTGGAAAGCATCTCTGAGATCATCAAGTTCAACCACCAACTAATCACCACCAAACTACTAACAGTGTGCCTCACTGCCACATCTCCACCTTGCTCAAACACCTCCAGGAACAATGATTTCACCAGCTCCCTGGGCAGTTCTTGTGCCCAACCATAGTTTACTAGAAGAAATTTTTCCTAATATCCCAACTGAATCTCCCTTTGTGCTACTTAAAGCCATGACCTCCTAACCTGCTACTAGTAACCAGGGAGAAGAGACTGACCTCCACCTCACCACAACCTCCTTTCAGTTGCTGTAGAGAGCTATAAAGTCTCCCCTGAGCCTCCTCCAGACTAAACAATCCCAGATCCTTCAGCAGCCTTTCATGTGCTCCAGACTCCTTGCAGCTTTGTTACCCTTCTCTGAATATGCTCCAGGACCTCAGTGTCTTTCTTCATGTGACAGGTCCAAAACTGAACACAGTACTCAAAGTACTGTGATCTACAGTGCCTCACTGTACAACCTTGCATTGGAGTAAGTCCTCTGGCCTCCTTGCTGGAAAAATTAGACACTGCTTCTAACAATATCCAGAGAAGGCAGTTTTTGACTCCTTGTTTGATGTGATGGCAAACAGTGGCAGCAATCTGGATAATATTCATGTGAGCATGTGCAGGTGATCCAGAAATATCTTCAGTGAGGTGAACAACTTGGTTCTGCACAGCGTCTTTAAGAGGTTAGAGGATGATGGCAGTGTATCTACATCAGTCTTATTCTCTCAGTGTTCATCTCATGTTATCTTCAGGTCCATAACAGTCCTAGTAATCAGAGAATCACAGAATCAAAGAATTGTTTGAGTTGTAAGAGGCCTTTAAAGGCCATCTAGTCCAGCTCCCCTGCAGTGAACAGAAACACCTACAGGTAGATCAGGTTGCTCAGAGCCCCATCCAGACTGATCTTGAATGTGTCCAGGGACAGAGCATCCATCATCTCTCTAGGCAACCTATTCCAAATCCTCATTAACGTTATTATAAAAATATTTTTTCTTCTATTCAGTCTAAATCTTCTCTCTTTTAATTTGAAACTATTTCTCTTTTTCCTGTCACAACAGACCCTGTTCATATGTATATATATATATATATATATATGTATGTATATATATATGTTTATATATTTATGTGTCTTCATTTAACTCTTAATATTCCTTATACACAGCACACACAAAAACTCTGCAGTTTTATTCAAGAGTGATGGTCTCTGACCATCCTTCTGCCCAGCAAAGCATTGCCAACATAACGCTGTTGTGACATGGCTTCAGCTTGAGTGCTCTGACAAGTATTTTGTTACTCCAGTTTTTGACTAATATATTTGTGTTTCTAAACACTTTCCTTGTTCTCACTTCTATTTCCACCTCTGTACTGCTGTTATCTATTATTACCAGGTTGCCACAGTAACCACATTCCTCAACACTCCTTATTTATTCCATACCAATTGTTCTATGGGCACTGTTTGTTCCCACTGTTGCCAAGATCTTAGTCATTTTACTTGAAACTTCCAGCCCTATCTCCCCCCATTTATCAGCAGTTTGGAAGCTCTTGGCTATGTGTCAAAGGTGAGAAAGGGGCACCTACTTCTGTAAGACATTCACATTTCTCATTGGCAATGTTGTTATTTTACAAGGCAGCTGATCCTTAGGCATCAGTGCCTGTGGAGTGCTCAGCTTCTCCATCTTTTGAGTATTAATACCCCTTAAGAAACAAGGAGACTCTCTTTAGCCACCGGTGCCTCACCTCTTTCCCTGGAATTGCTTTGATTTGGATTTTTAGCAAAATTCTCACCCAATTGGCTTTGACTAGGCTGCAGGAGCATTTCCATATGCAGCACTGGGCAATCCCCAGATCCCATTAACCCATCTTTAAAACCTTTAAAAATGTTCTTGCATGCTTTGCAAGGGGATCTCCTTTCTCTCTCTCTATGTTTTGCTGCCCTCTTCTGCACAGCTAGGAAATCTCTCACCGCTTTCAGAAAGCCCCTCTAAAAGAATCCCCCTGGATATTACAGTCACCCACATGCATATTATGGGTCTTTCCTGATCGGAACATATCAGCAGAGGCAGCAGCCAGGTACAGAGGGTTAGTGGAGATCAGGATTAACACTTCTGACTGTGCTGTGGGGAAAAAAAAAACAACACTTCTCTGCAGAAGAATCATCGAATCATAGGAGTTGGAAAGGACAACTGGAGATCATCAAGTCCAACAGCATGCAGTAATGACCAGCCCCTGCCACTTCACCACGGTAGAAGGGACATTTTCCAATGCTCTATGTGTGCCCCCGGGGTACTGAAGATGTTTTCCTCCTTTTTCCTCCCATCTTGCTGTTTTCCTTGAATATTCCGTAGCTCAAGGTGTGGCAGCGGGGAAGATGGGGACATTGCAGAGGATTTGGACTAGATGACCTTTGAAAATCCCTTCCAACTTACACAATTCTATGATTCTATGATTCCATGTTGCAGGCATGGCAGCCGCAGAGCTGCAATAAAAGCCAAATACCTCTCCCACCTAAATACCAGTCCCATATTTATGGGACACATAATGGGGCTTAGCCCCCATTTCAGATGTGACTGGAGAGATTTTATAGTGTTTTTACTGATGTGTTGAATGGCTTTTCTGCAGAGCAGAACAGAAACTTACTTTGGGTTGATAGAAACCAAGAACCGAGGGTCTGTACGGCTGCAACTCTGCCAAAGCATCAGGAATGGAGCAATTTCCTCCCATTAAAAGCCATCATAGGAAAAAGGAGACTGTGGCTGGTTTTAGTTGATTTTGTCCTTGAAACGAAGGCAAATGGTTTCCGTTAACTCACTCCCTACAATCCAGCACTAGAACGTCACACAGTAATGCAGGAAACTGAGTCATCATGTCCCTTTCTTGATAGCTCTTGATTGGCACTGCTGTTGTACACGTTACTGAGCTGTTGGCTTGCTCTAGACACCGTGTGGCTTTCCTCGCCTGAAGACAAATCAACAAAAACTTACAAGTTGCAGTATGTGATTTATGTTCATCATTTTCTTATATCACTCATTACTATTTTCTCCACGGAGTCAGGGTATAAAAACTCAGCAAGATAACACTTTATAGCAAAATATCAAATTAAATTCTTATATTAAATAGCATCCTCCTTCAGCACTATATCATATTAGTTTAAATTTTTTGAAAGGCTGGATTGACTAGAGAGCCAATGAAAATCTGTACATCTTCACACTCTGAAGGAGCACCAGCTAAACTAATAGCTGCTAACCCTAAGGTGTTCATCCAGCCTCCATTAAGAAGATCAGACAAGCAGAGGTTGCTGTGCTACATGGGATATACTTACACACACACACAGAAAATGTTGGCAGAAAGCTCTCTCTAAAGCACAAGTGGAAGAATATCCAACAGAACGAGAGATACATCCAAGACACAGATGATGGACAAGTTACCCACATGCTCAGTGCTTAGGGATGTGCTGCCCATGGGCTGGAGCAGTCAATGCCATGGAGAGGACATTACAGAGTCTGTGACCACTTTGCAACCAGGAAAAATCTGACTTCACTGAATATCCAAATTACTGAAAATCTTTTCCAAGAACATAGTCCTTTATGACAGTGTTAATATCTGGAGTTCCTTGTGCTAAGCATTTCCCTGGAAGGAACACATAAGCTGGCATCAGACAGTAGACAGAAAATAGACAAATGGCTGGGAAAAATACTGACTGTTTTGTTTTAAATTCAGATACTAACACATTGAAATGTTGAGCAACAGCAGAATGGAATCAACTCAGCCTGTAAAAGCAAAATAGGCCACATTATTTGAAAGCACTCTTAAAATAAGTTTTGATGTTCACTTAATTATATCCCCATGGTTCAGTCAGGAAAACAAAACCTTGCCTTATTAATATCATTTCACATTTTTATGAAGATCTTTGATTGGGTTTAGTAGATGATCTTAATGGGATCTGTCAAACAATAGGATAATCCTAATTTAAATGAAAAAGCTATCTCTCCCAAAAGCGCATTTGTTTGATTAATGGCTCTTTCATTAAGGCACAAGCCTAGCAAGGCATTCAGTCGTGTGTTCAAAATATAATGGCTCACATGATTAACACAGAGTTAACATAGAAAGGTATAAAGTACTTAAGAAAAATCTCTTTATTCCCAAGAAGAAAAAGAAGGCTGTGATAGCAGTATTAATATTTACTGATGGTTCTGCAGCAGCTACCTCTGCACTCACTATGAATTATCATTTAAATTCTACAGCCTTCCAGTAACATGGAGGTCCAAGGAACTTAGGATAATAGATCATTTAGAGTTGCCTAAAAAATTCCACTGGAAGAAAATTCCTTAATATGTTTATCAAAATCATTACTAGAATGAATAATTTCTACCAACACAGTTAGAACTGGAGAATAATATCAATCAAATCAGTGAAAGCAGAAAGGCACATTTGTCAAAGCAACATTACCAGCAAAGAGGCGTATCATAGCAAAAATGCAGAAAACTGCACTTTTTCTTCTCAGAAAAGCCATAATTTGGCAAAGAACTTCAATATGTGCCTGAACTATAATGTACATTATACTCAATGGAAGTGAAGCAGTGAGGTTATTATTCCCCGTAATGGTGTAACTTAATTTCCCCCCATTTAGCAATTAACCTAGCATGGGAAAAATACCTTAGAAATTCAAAAATAAATATACCTTGGGAAGTGCTAATAAAGGTCTGATGTCTAAGAAGGTTGGCTATGATGTCCAAACTTCACAAAACTTGTACAACCGCAGACATTACTGATTCACTTGCAAACGAGCATGCTACAGATCTGCCAATATTTCGGAGTGCCTCGGGCCTTTTTGAAAACCCATTCTACATGAGAAACAAGAAAATCCAGACTTCCTTTATTTATGATTTAAAGCAGAGTCTCTGGGGTTTTGTCAAGGCTGAGAAATGTTCATGCTTCAAGGCGTGTTGCAACCATCAGCTAGCAGAGGTCAGGAGGAAAATGTCCTTGCCGGTACATCTCTTGAGAGTAGGACTACCCATAGCATTTCAAGGCACGTGTGCTGGGCTACCTTAAAAAAGAACTCATTGATCCAGGCTAGTAATTCCTCTGTTCCTGGTCAAAAAGGACATCTCCATGAGGATCTCAAAGGATATTAGTTAGTTTTAGCCCTTGCATCTTCCCCAGCCAGATGCAGCATGTCCAGATTGTCTCTGAATTGAAGCTGAAGGATCATAGGCAAAGTAACACTGGAAATTGCAATTTGGTGGGGAGGACACCATGGTAAGGACATTTCTCAATGAAGCTGTGCTTTCATCTAGAAATAGAGAAGTGAAGATTTGATTGGTATACAGTATTGCCCTTCATCTTATCAAGTCAGCCCTGGAGCAGCCTTATGAATATCAAGGGCATTATGCAGAGACCTCTGGACAGATCTCATTGGATATGTCACTACCATCATAAAACTCAACTTTCCAGTCACTTCCAGGGTCCTAGCTCCTGATGATCCATAGATATGTAAACAACAGTTCACTCCTAGGCTATTTTGGAATAAACTAACCACTTGTTCCACAACAATCGTCAGGTTTCACTTGGGTATTTTTACTCCAAAAACCGTGCTCAGTGGACAACATAGATGGGATTGTGTTAGATTCAGGACTTTTAGGCTTACACTGTGTTCAGATGGAGTCCCAGCTGGCTTTACACCCTCCACAGTTCAGTGTGAACACTTCATTCTGCTCTAAAAGAAACAAGTTCTGATTACTGTGGAGAAGCAGTGGCCATAACGATGAGAAGAATGGAGAAAGCGGGAAAGGATGGCAGTAAATGCTTAAAAGATCACAGGAGAGTGGAATGAAATCCCTAGACTTAGCAAGACTTCTATGTTGAATTTATTATTGCCATCAATAGTGTACTGCTGAAGAGCACCATTCCTATCTGTGGTCTGCCATCTCATCTCTCCCGCAGCAATGTTGACAAATACAGCAAAAGTGAATTCCACAGGGCCACAATTTCTCCTAGTTACAGCTATGCTATGCTCAAGTCTGCCCCAGTAGACCTGTGTGAAGCTTTGACAGAGGAAATTTGGGCCCAGTCCTCAGGAGTTCATGAACCTTTCAGCAAAACTGGCTCCAGTTCCAAAAAACCCTGGGCTGACGTCCAAGAAAAACTCCAGCTCCAAGAACATCCTGCCTTGCCATAGCTCTTCTGCACCCATCCACCCAGCTCATGCCAGAGAATGCTAAATGCTCTCTCTGCCTTTAATTGCACACACAAAAGCAGTAATGGATCTTACTATCAGGAAAGAAAACAGAAAGGCCAGGTGTCTGCTAAAGCCAGCCAGAAGGAGCCTCTCTCCTCTCTAATAGCTGGTATAACAAGAGGGTGTTAATTCATGCTAACTTACAGATGCACTCCCATGGAATTGTGCACTATACCCACATCTGTTCTCGCACTGAGTACTGAGGAAGAGGGAAGCAGAGGCTGACATGCTTTTCCTCTTATTTTGCAAGCATTTGGCTTCTCATATTTGTTAACCTCTTCTGGGAAAGTGACTTTGAAACATATCATCTGAACCCAGGGAGCCAAAAATAGACAAAGGGATCTGATGGTGTGTGCCCTTGCAGTCAATAGCTGTGTGCCGGCATTGTTAGAATAGGCACAGTCAGCCCACAGCTACCAGGCTTCATCTGCTGTCTACACAGATGGCTCATGTGTTATGTCCCTGGCACTGCAGCAGTACCAGGATTTCCTAGGTTATCTGGCCCCTACATGCAGGAAGAGACAAGCAGAAAGGATAAGCAAGACCAGCATCTCCCAGTGGCAGCTGGGATCTGTCACGTACCCCATCACGCCACTCTGCGTGGTGTCACGCCCATGGATTACTCTTGGAGCTGATCCAGCTCTCCAGATATCATAGGATCATAGAATCATTAGAATCATTACAAGGTTGGAAAAGACCTCTAAGACCATCTAGTCCAGCCATCAACCCATCCTCACCGTGCCCACTAAACCATGGCTTTCAATACCACATCTCTGCATTTTTTGATCACCTCCAGGGACAGTGACTCCACAACTTCCCTGGCAGTCTGATCCAATATCTCATCATTCCTTCTGAAAATTTTTCCTAAAATCCAACAATTTTCCAATAAAAATCCAAATAAAAATCCAACAAATTTCCAATAAAATCCAAATAGCCACATTTTTCAACCTGCAGTGCTATGAAGGGGCTGCCAGTCCTGTGTCAGGAGCAAGGTTCTTACCCTTGTATGACAGGGTGTGCCTGTTATTGATTCTACTTCTAGTTGTAATTTCAAGAAGAGATGGGATTTAAACATCTATCATGAACCTCAAGTTTTGGGCCCCTCACTACCAGAAAGACATTGAGGGCCTGGAGCACGTCCAGAGAAGGGCAGTGAAGCTGTGGAGGGTTCGGAGTCTTATGAGGAGAAGCTGAAGGAAATGGGATTGTTCAGTCTGGACAAGAGAAAGGTCAGGGGAGACTATCACTCTCTCCAACTCCCTGACAGGACGTTATGGCGAGGTGGGAGTCAGCCTCTTCTGCCAGGCAACAGCGATAGTATGAGGGAATGGCCTTAAGTTGTGCCAGGAGAGATTCAGGTTGGATATTAGGGAAAATTTATTCTCAGAAGGAGTGATGAGGTATTGGCAGAGGCTGTCCAGGGAAGTGATGGAATCAACTGTCCATGGAGTTGTTCACGAAACATGGAGATGTGACACTGAGGGACACGATTTAGGAGGCATGGTGGGAATGAGTTGATGGTTGGACCGGATGATCTTGAAGGTTTTTTCCAACTTTAATGATTCAATGAGTCTATGCAACAGCAGAGGGCAGAATTCTCTGTGCCAGGATTTGAAACACAGAGCTCAGCCAGAAGGTCAGGGGTTTTACAAAGAACTGGTAGATCAAAGAAGCGCTTATGTAGATATTTTCAGGTATAGTCAGAAAGGGTTAGACAGGACTAGGCAAGCATGCTGTTCTCATTTGCTCTGTATTTTTGGCTATCACATGCTCAATGAACAGAAAAAGCCTGCCCTTGATGTATGTACTAAGTGTGTAGGAGAGCAATAGAGCCACTTAGCACAACATCACTATTTCCTATACCACTGACATTGATTTTCCTTTCAGTCAAGAAGTAATGGGGGAAATCTCTGTTTCAGTCATTGTCAAGACCAAGACTTTTCAATTCTACATGCAGAGCAGCTTGTTATCATCACTTTGCAAATTATAAAGGAAGCAAAAATCCTTCTGTGGATTTGACATACAATGCCAGACCTCTGAGAAGCAGGTTCAGGTCTTCAAGTCACCTTTCATTTCCTCTATGGCTCTGAGAAAGTTGTTTAATCTCTCTATGTCCTTCAGATCTGTCTCTCTAAGTGAGGATAATGCTGCTGACCTAGAAGCCTGTTGTAAGAAGAAAGGTCTTAGATTATCTTCAGTACCATGCAGAACAAACCGAGAGATAGTTTAAGGAGAGGAGAAAGGGATTACTTTCAGCTCTGCTTCTTAATTGCATAAAACTCTATTTGCAAGTAATTGGAGGAAAACACTCAAGTGTCTGTGAGTGGGGAAGGAGGAGAATTCCACTAATTTGCATCTCATTGTTGCTAACTGAGATAAATATGCTTTTATCTTTCTTATCAAATTTCCATGAATGGTGAACAAACTGTGCAACACTAATCTTTCCTGAGTATGGCTAGATGGTATATGTGTTCAGCACTGACAGGACAAATGATTAATGAGATCTTCCTTAATGGTGATGCCTTTTTAGTCACAGTTATCACCTAAAACTTTAAACTAATGGGTAGTTAAAGCCTGGAGGTTTCACCTATTTGTTTTATGAAAAAAAAAAAAAAACAACAACAAAAAACTCTCTCATTACAACTTCTCTTGCAGGAAGTTCTGCTGCAGATTTACCCAATAATGGAACTGGAAGAGGTTTGAGCATCTCTACGGTCTTGATACAAAGGTCCAGAGGAGTCCATATAAACTGCAAGGTGAAGAGTCCGGATTTGCGTTCAAATACAGAGTCCTCAGTACAGGAGAGACACAGACCTGTTGGAGCACATCCAAAGGAAAGCCAAAAATAAAAGATCCAATGAATGGAACACCTTCCCTACAAGAACAGGCTGAGATCAGCTCTCTCACAGCTTCAGCTCAGCTGTTAAGCCCGGAAAAAAGAAGGCTCCAGGGAGACCTGAGAGTGGCCTCTCAGTATCTAAATGGGGGCTTTAAGAAGGAAGGGGACAGATTCTGTAGCACAGTCTTTTGTGATAGGACAAGGGAAAATGGTTTCAAACTACAAGAGGAGAGATTTAGATTGGACATAAGAAAAAAGTTTTCTGTGATAAGAGTGGTGAGACACTGGCACAGGTTGCCCAGGGAGGTGGTGGATGCTCCTCCATCCCTGGAGACATTAAAGAGCAGGCTGGATGGGGCTCTGAGCAAACCAACCTAGATGTAGGTGTCTCTATTTATTGCAGGAGAGTTGAACGAGATGACCTTTAAAGATCCCTTCCAGCTCAAATGATTCTATGATTTTGACTCTACGAGCAGGCATAGTGTGGTCCATCTGTTCACACTGCGTGAGCAGGCACTTGGATTTCATGTTCCTCCAGATTTGTCCAACCATTTGCATCTCAGCCTTCAAAGAAGTGATGGAAGCTGAGCATCAGTTTCAGATTGACTGGACCCACATCTAGGTTGAATGAGCATTGTAAACTGACCCTTGCTGATATCAGCTGGTTTTGGGTCGGGCTGGAATTTAGTATGTATACATATGCATATCACAGAATCACAGAATTATCAAGGTTGGAAAAGACCTAAAAGATCATCCAGTCCAACCATCTCCAATACTCCCCAGCTAAATCCTATCCCTCAACACAGCATCCAAACGTCTCTTGAACACATCCATGTTCGGTGACTCCACCACTTCCTTGGGCAGTGCATTCCAATGCCTGACCACCCTTTCCAAGAAGTAATATTTCCTAATGTCCAGCCTGAATCTCCCCTGGCGCAGTTTGAAACCATTGCCTCTAGTTCTATCACTGTCTACACGAGAGAAAAGGCTGACCCCTAGCTCACCACAACCTCCCTTCAGGAAGTTATAGAGAGCTATAAGGTCTCCCCTGAGCCTCCTCTTCTCCAGGCTGAACAATCCCAGCTCCTTCAGCCGTTCCTCATAAGGCCTGTGCTCCAGGCCCCTCACCAGCTTCGTAGCCCTCCTCTGAACACGTTCCAGGGCCTCAATGTCTTTCTTGCAATGAGGGGCCCAAAACTGAACACAATACTCGAGGTGCGGCCTCACCAGTGCAGAGTACAGGGGGACAATTACCTCCCTATTCCTGCTAGTAACACTGTTTCTGATGCAAGCCAGGATGCCATTAGCCTTCTTGGCCACCCGGGCACACTGTCGGCTCATGTTCAGCCAAGCATCAGTCAACACCCCCAGGTCCATTTCCTCCACACAGTCCTCCAGCCAACCACCCCAAGCCTATAGCGCTGCCTGGGGTTGTTGTGGCCGAAGTGCAGGATTCGGCATTTGGTCTTGTTGAACCTCATCCCCCTGGCTTCAGCCCAGCTCTCCAGCCTGTCCAGATCCCTCTGCAGGGCCTCGCTACCCCCAGGCAGATCCACACTCCCAGCCAATTTGGTGTCGTCTGCGAACTTACTGAGGGTGCACTCAATGCCCTCATCCAAGTCATCAATAAAGATATTGAAGAGGACAGGCCCCAGCACCGACCCTTGGGGAACACCACTCGTGACTGGTCACCAGCTGGATTTAACTCCATTCACCACCACTCTCTGAGCCCGGCCCTCCAGCCAGTTCCTTACCCATCCAAGAATGTACCCGTCCAAGGGTATATATATATATATATATATATATATAGTCAAGATTAGGTCATCTGCATGTAAGTGTTGGCATACACCTGTATGCTCATGTGTCAGCTACCACAATAGTCAATAGACATCGTGGGCAGCATGCAGTTGCTTCTACACAGGTCTTTAGTCCAATTTCAGTCGCCTTACGCAATCCTATTTGGCTGCAATTATGGCTTCACATTGGCACAGCTCTCCTGTATGGCCTCTGCTCTCTCTACCATCCCCACAGAAATTGTTTAGATGCTAAATGGCAGTAGGAGCCTGTGACAACCAAGCATTGCTACTGGTAAATAGTGCCAGCTCAGACCGGAGAGAAATGCATTCTAAAGCAGAAACTTATGAAACTTATTCATCCATAAAGAGGTAGGTCACTCAGAAGACCTCTGTTACTTCTACCTTCCCCATAGATATTTTTGGCTGCTGTCAGGCATCCCAAATGACATGGAGCATTTGTTTTTGGCAAATGAACTCTACCTTTGTGCTATCATCTGCACTAGTTAAAAATTAACAGAGAAAAAATCCAAGAAGTAATCATAGCCAAAGTCAATATGAGTGACCTCATGAGGTATAATGTAGTGGGTAAAGAAATCCATCATTTTGAGTCGGTTATTGTTTCTTTTCTCAGAGCAATATTCCTACTTGACTTCTTAAGCTAGCAAATCTGCATTAAATAGCAGCATGTCACTTAACTCTATTTATATTTATATATATCACCTCTCACATACATTTGCTGCACACAATCTTAACCGCGCTCCTTGCCAATAAGCCATCCAGAGAAGCAGAACAACATTAAAGATCAGGAGAAAACAAAAGCAAGTCAATAATAACCTCAGTGGTAATGTCATGATGAGAAACACACTCGCGGTCTTATTTGTGCCTGGGAGCTCTCATTGTTCTTATTATGAATCCTCTGGCATGAAAAGTGGATGTGACTTCTAATTTAAATACAATTTGTATCACCCTCCAGAACTGAATCTTCCTGAAATTATTAAGCAGAGTTCCAACACTGCATTTTGAAGAGAGTTGCATGTTCTGAATAGTGTTGTGGCTGCATAACTGAATGATGGAGACAAACACCACTGTCCTCTTGGTAGAGAAATAGAACCTCTGTTAACCACATTTCATACAGTTCACGTAGCTACATGCTAACATGGAGTGGGTCTGTGCTTATGAGAAAGAGAAGATAGAGAGTGCTGCCTGAAGTATCCTAGGAAGTCATCATAGTAGAAAGATTATGACTTACAAAGGATAAAATGGATGCCAATGATATTGACATTTGGTGGGACATGTAGCATAGATCATATCTTGACCTGAATGTCTGAATATTTGGAAAAGAATGCGAAACCCACACAACGAGAAACAATGGCACATCAGCAGCACTGATGATTAGTCTCAGTACTTCAAAGAATAACAAAGTTTGCCTAATTGCTGCAGATAATCAAAAGATATTTCTTTCTCTGCAAGTCCTTGACATTACATATTAAATCTTGCTACAGAGCTCATGTGGATCTTGGTACCCCTTAGACAACACAGAACATTGTGGTATCTCTCCTATTTATTACTCATTATAGAATCAACAAGGCACCAAATAGCCCTGTTCAAAGGATGCCCAGACCCTCAGGCATGGCACAAGATATGAATTGGCACAATCACTTTGTAAAGTTTTGACACTGGGATTGTGTAATCTACAGAAGAGGCTCAGTGGAGACCTTATCACTCTCTAAAACTGCATGAACAGAAGTTGTGTTGAGGTAGGGGTTGGCTTCTTCTCCTGTATAACAGTGATAGGACAAGAGAGAATCACCTCAAATTGCACCAGCGGAGGTTTAGTTTGGATGTTAGGAAAACTTTCTTCTCGGGGAGAGTGGTAATGCATTGGAACAGGCTGCCCAGGGAGGTGGTAGAGTCACTGTCCTGGGAGATTTTCAAGATGGAGATGTGCCACTGAGGGACATAGTTTATTGGGTATGATGGGGATGGGTTGATGATTGGACTAGATGATCTCAGTGGTCTTTTTTAACCCTAATGATTCTAAGCACCAGTGAGGGCAACCTAGAGTACTGTGTTCAGTTCTGGGTCCCTCACTACAAGAAAGACATCAATGTTCTGGAGCTTGTCCAGAAAAGGGCAACAAAGCTGGCGAGGGGTCTGGAGCACAAGTCTTATGTGGAGCAGCTGAGGGAACTGGGATTGTTTAGTCTGGACAAGAGGAGACTCGGGGGACACTTTATAGCTCTCTATAACTCCCTGAAAGGATGTAATGGTGAGGTGAGGTTTGACCTTTTCTCCCACGTAACTAGTAACAGGATGAGAGCGAAAGGCCTCAAGTTGTGCCAGGCAAAATTCAAGTTGGATGTCTGGAAAAAGTTATCCTCCAAAAGAGTGGTCAGGCACTGGAATGGGCTGCCCAGGGAGGTGGTGGAGTCACCATTCCATCAGGTGTTCAAGAAACAGTTAGATGTACTAAAGGACATGGTTTAGTGGGGAAATATTGGTAGAAGTTGGATGGCTGGACTGAATGATCTTGGAGGTCTTTTCCAGCTTTGGTGATTCTATGATTCTATGTTTCTGTGATTTTAAGGTTAAAGCAGGAAAGGTATTTATTTGAAGATAGACTATGATGTCAAATTGTGTTATTGTACAGGTGAACAAAAAATTTCCCTTATTGTAGCAATATATCAGATGTTTTTTATCACTTCTTCTCCTCCAGGTGAAGTGAAATTTCCATCCACCACCTAACGAAGGATTCTCTACTGCTTATATTGCCTAAAGCAATTTGAGTGTCAAAGTTTCTGAAGTGTTATCCACATGCTACCTACCCCCTATCCCTTAGTGAAAACAGAAGAGGTATGGCATGAAAGCTTCTAGGTCAGTTCAAATTAGTGATGCCCAGACTTGCTCACCTCCTCCTCAAAGGCATTTCCTTCCTGTTTCCTATCATTAGTGCTGCATTCATACCTGCACATGCCTGGCCTTAGGCTCCTTGTGTGTGCTACAGCTGCTTGAAAAGACTTTTGTAAAACTTCTGAATGATACAATGATGTATTAATGCATATTTTTGGTACATTTGATTTCTTTTCCAAAATAACTTCTCAGGAAAGTACAGACATGGGGACCAGGCACTATAGCCAAGGAGCTGTGTTCTGGAAAGGAATACAGGATTCTACAAAGGATTTTGAGATCAGAGGGTGCTCGGAGATATGATTTAGCAGAGAGTTGTTAGAGTTAGGGTACTATGGTTAGGCTGTGGTTGGACTTGATGATCCTTGAGGTCCCTTCCAGCCTGAGTAATTCTATGATTCTATGATTCAGAACAATCATAAAAAAATAGCAATAAGCTGGGTTGTCAGTTGGTTGAACATCTCCATATACTATTTTCTCCTTTATCCCTACCTCTAGAATTTAGGAAAAATTATCACTAGAAATACCAGCATGCCTTCACTGACAAATTAAAACAAAGGCTTTACTGTATTTTTACCAGCCAAACAAAACTGCTTAAAAGACTACTCTGATCCTGTGGGAGTGTTCAGAGGTCTGAACTCTGATATGGAAGAAAATCTTGCAGAGCAGAAGAGTGATGGAAGTCTGAGATCCTTATGATGCCCCTGCCTGGGACTGAACATGTGGTTTGCATAGTCTGCATCAAATGGCCATCAGTGACCCAAAAACTAGGTCTCTTCCATTCCTACCTGTGTGTTATGATGGTGGTTAAGGTGACCTTGAGGGAATGCTGTCTGATAGGCATGAAATAGACATCTTGAAATCAGAAGGCTTAGTACTGCTGAATTTCTCTGTTTCAGAACAAGTTAGTTCTGGAGCCAAGAAACCCTTCTGCTGAATTAACCCCTTCCTCTGGAAATCACTTTGTCATATAATATGAGCATAAAATGACAAATTCCATGGCTGAGGTCATGGCAAAATCCACTTTAATAAAAGGTAAATAGTGATTAGAACAAAATCATTATCTCCGTCACATACAGAGGAAAATTGCAGCAAAGAAAGGGACTATTGAGAGCTCAGACAGGGGCATGAGCTGGAGCTCCAGGGGTTCATAGCTGGTGCTTCCCCTGAGTGCCTGTGCAACCATTGGGGCCCAGAAGTGAATGGTACATATGGCATTTCCAAGAAAAAAACAAAAGCAGTTAAGAGCCTTTCATCAAAATAGCTCAAAGGGAGCAAAGGTCCCATGGTTTTGAGGTTTCAAATTTGCAAAAAGTAAATCTACAGCAAATATAAATCCTTTTTATTTCTCTCTCCCCTCTGGTCCCCATCTCCTCCAGTTAATGACTTACCAAGACCCTATAAAGTCTAGTGAAACGTGCAGTTTAACATGGAACAGTGCTAGAGATACAGAGGTCAACCAATGAAGATTGCTCTTTTGCAAATGACAATTCATTGCTTCAGTGGTGTAACACTTTTGACAGTATAGAAAGGTGCCATAAGCACACTCTACTTAAGTTTCACCTACTACAACACTTGTAATAGGACTTCATATATCCAAAGCTGTGGGCACACACTAGGGTGTGAGGAGAGACAGAATATGTGCACCAGAGACCCTTCTGTCTGACAACAACCACATCCATGATGGTTTGATCACAGAATCATAGAATTCTTTGAGTTGGAAGGGACCCTTAAATGTCATCTAGTCCAACTCCCCTACAAAGAACAAGGACATTTATCTGCACCTGATTGAGCTGTTTAGAGCTCTGTCCAGCCTGACCTAAAGCATTCCTCCCTATCTCTCCAAGATATTCTGTTTGTTCTGGGGTCATCCAAGTCACAGCCATGGACAGTATTACAGGAGACCGGGCAAATCTTGCTCAGAAAACTTGTGATTAAATAGACAAGGAGATCATTAAGTTATTCATGAGAAATTTAGGAAGAAGCAACAAAATCTCTAGACACAAGCCAGTGGATACCTATTTGATATGCTCCTCCAGTTGGAGCATACTGGCATCTCTCAGACAGGACCATCTCTTCTTGATGCCTGCAGTTATGAGGTTCTGCAACATGCTTTGATCCCTAGATGGACATCAAACTCTTACTTTCTTGAGGCTATATGAATATACTCCGAAGTCCTCCAGTTTTGGGCTTACTGGGGAAATCCTCTCCTGCTGCAGCTGCAGGGTGGCTTGTTGTCCATGGCCACCAGAATGCTCTTGAGGACAAAGTCCTCTCAGTTCCAGGGTAGCAAAGCAAGGACTTACCCAGTAAAGAAAAATTCCAGTTCCCCTGCCTGTTTCTTCAGGTCTGGAGAGTCACAGCTATGCAATCTGCCACATTTTACATCAGTCACATAAAATTGCAGCATACTGTAGGGAACCTGATTTGGCAGGGAGGTTGGACTTGATGATCCCCAGAGGTCCCTTCCAACCCCTACTATCCTGATTCTGTGAAAACTGCAGGGGAGAGTTGGACAAGATGACCTTTAAAGATCCCTTCCAACTCAAATGATTCTATGACTCTATGAAAATAAGTGACCCAGGAGAGGAAGGAGAGAGAGAGACATACCTGATGCCTCTGTCCCCTTGTAGGCCAGGGATTTCTGAAAGTTGAGTGGGTGCAATAGGGTGCAGATTTGTTTTCTATGTTTTCTCCTACATAACATCCCCTGGCCAATGTGCAAACTTGGGCACTGGGATTAGATGGTCTTTGGACTGGAGACATATAGCAGCTTTTATATTCTCATTTACCATGTCCCTGTTTCTTCCATGCTGCAATGGCTGTCACAAAAAATGCTGTTTTCATAGACGTAGGAGTGAACTGGAGCAAAACAGAGACAAACCTTGGGTTTCTGTCTCCAGATCTATAGGTCTCTGGTTCTGTCCTTCTCTGGTAAGAGGGAAGTATTTGAATATGCAACAGAAGTTTAGATTGCTATTTCCAGTGCCCTCATCTCCATCACTGCTGGGAAATGCCTTATTTTTGCTAGCTGCTATTTTAATCCCTTTCAGAAAATTCTGAAGGAGAAGCCTCTCTACTAAGCCTGAGCAATATGTACCTACTATGGCTTCCTTTCTTATTCCTTACTCCTTCCCAGACGTGATGGGCTGAACACATGGCTAGCAGAAGGTCTCTGAGCAGTGCTAATGTGCATGAATATTGTCCTCTCCACACTCTTACAGCACAGCTGAGCTTAACTCCATTGCATGCCACTGTGCAGCTTCAACCACTCCAAAGGTAGCACTGTCATTCTGTATTATTTTTTTTTATTGCATCATAGATCAACTATTGGGGATTACTCTGTATCAAAGATAGTTCACATTTTCAGTGAAAAGTTTTATCTGGTAATTGAGACTAGCTTTTAAAGGAAGAAAAGGAGAATACACTTCCTTTTACTCTGCAATAAGCTGGGAGTAGCAAGTTAGTAGAAAAATAAAATAGATATCAGGGTGGAAAGAGATGTTTCTTTACAGATTCCTGCAGGCTGGAACTGGATGATATTTAAAGCCCCTTTCAACCTAAGCCTTTCTATGACTCTATGATTCCCACTTTCAACTAAGAGAAGCGCAGGAACCCACACTGCTGGGTATCAGGAAATTGCCCATGGGTGGTGGATTTCCACACACTTCCATGTCTCACCTCTTGAGCATCCAGTAAACCTGGCAACAACAGAGCCTTCTCAGCAACCATTCCGTTTGCTGTTCATTAAACCCATCACCCAGTGGCTGTGTCTTTCTCCATCCCTTAAACACTCAGAGTCATAATCAAAAGTATGAGTTAATAAAGCAAAGAAAGGAGCCTGTAGAATCAAAGAATTGTTTCAGTTGTAAGGGACCGTTAATGGCCATCTAGTCCAACTCCCCTGCAATGAAAAGGGACACCTACAGCTACATCAGGGTGCTCACAGGTGTACATCAAGGGGTGTACCCTAAGAAATGTCACACTGTTTTCAGTGGGGCAAGCGATTGCATCCCGCATCAAACAGCAGCTCTCGCTGCAGGAGCAGGGAGCAGGAAACACAAATCCCAGGCACTGTGGGGGTGAGGCTTTGCCCTCCACTCCAGGTCCTTGAGTTCAGCCGCAAACAACAGCGAGTGCAAGGGTGGGCAGATCTGAACTGAAGTTTCACACGACCTTCCTCCCTGAACCAAATCTGCTGACGTCCACCCAGCCCCAGTCTGGGCACAAATCCAGAGCCTGTTTGTGAAAGTTTGTCCCCCTTCCAAACCACCCCAGCTGGAACCTCTGAGTTCCTGAACCTGCTGCTCCTGAAGCAAGAACAGCCCTGGGCTGCAGCCCACCTTCATGCAAACAGCCTCCATCTGCACAGCTCCTCAATAACTACCCAAAAACTGCCCCCGCTACCTCTAAAGTAGGGGCACAGAGACAAAAAAAACAGCCTGGAAATTAGTCAGTAGCATTCCCAGTTTGTAGCCAAACCCCTCTTTTGCTGCCCTGTGTCATCATCACTGTGCTATCTGCATCCTTCTACCTCTTCCTTCACAAGTGTAGAAAACTGTACGTTTTAATGGAGAAAAGTGTTGTTAGCTGTATTTTTTTCTTCTTTCTTTTCTTTTGCTTTTTCTTTTTCTTCTTTCTTTTCCCTTTTCTTTTTTCCATTTTATTTTCTTTTCCATCTTCTTTGATGAGAGGGAATGGTCTTAGGTTGCACCACAGGAGATTCTGGTTGGGTATTAGGAAAAATTTATTCTCAAAAAGAGTGGTAACGCATTGGAAACAGCTGCCCAGAGGGGTGATGGAGTCATTGTCCCAGGAGGTTTTCAAGAAATGTGGAAATGTGGCACTGAGAAATGTGTTATAGTGGGCAGCATTGGTGGTAGGCAGACAGTTGGACTAGATGATCTTAGTGGTCTTTTCCAACGTTAATGATTCTATGATTCTTTTCCCTCTTCTTTTCCTTTTGCAAGGCTCATCTTCCAACTGAAATAAATAAGGAAATGATTCCTTTGAGAGGAGCTTTTATCTTTAACAAGATGCCTGGATTTCCATATTAAGGAGCTGGCACTTGTTTCTTAGAGTTTAAAAAAAAAAAATTAAAAAATAATTAAAAAAAAAACATGCCCCAGGAAATTCTGATCTACACTCAGCCACTGGTGAGAAAGCTATTGATAAAAATAGGAAACACTGGACAGACCCTGTATGCGAATTATCTCTAAACCAAATATGTGTTACAAATAAATAAAAGCGATAAAGGCCATTGCATCTAAACAGAGGTACAGACAAGCTGCTTTTGCAGTAAGAAAAGCAGTTATTGTTGTTTTTATTCTTCAAAAAGATGAGAAAGAAAAGCTCAAACTCATAAACTAGCAAGTCAATACGATTAAAGTAATATACAAACATGAAGCAGTCAAAATAGAAATGCAATTAGCATAGTGAAGAAAGAAAAAAACCCACTGAATTGCAGAATAACTTCACAAAATAGCATTTCAAATAGCAGTTTGGCCTCTCTCTAGTTAGAGGCTGGAAGGAAATGAGCTTAAAGAGCCCTGATAAGCGGATAACTGTATTATACCAATTCATTCCTCCCTCCAACACAGTTCCTTAATGGGATCCTTGAGCATAGGAGAGGGTTGGAGAAGTGGCTATCATCCCTCGGATAACAATTCAAATCCTCTTCTCAGTGAGATGTCTAATCCCAGATCTGTTCTAAGGACAGCAGGCCAAGAAAAGGGCTGGAGCAGCTGCCAAGCTGTGTTGTGTCCCTCCCTACGACAAGAACACGTTGCCCAAAGAAGGTATGAATGTCACATCACTGAAGGTGTTCAAGATCAGGTTGGTTGGGGCCCCGGGCAACACAAACTGGTGGGTGGCAACCAGACAAAGGCAGGGGGTTTTAACTTGGCGGGTTTCAAGGTCCTTTCCAATCTAAGCCTTTATATGATTTCCTATGAGAAATGCAGTTTCTTGGACCACAGCTTTGTCCTTGGGAAGACTGATCCCAAGACTGAAGTCTGGTGGCTTCCCAAGTATCAGTGAGCAGAGGTAAAGAACATCACAGGGCAGAATGTGACACAAGTTAATTCCTATGCAAGTCCTCAAGTGGTTAAATTTCTTACATAGTTGCTCACATAAATAATGAAAGCCTGGATATTTATAATCCCTATTCACCAAAAAACAGGAACAAGGAAGGTGGAAAAGTAATGCTGACTCCATGTTACCCCTGCAGATCAGCCCTGGGAGAAGGAAGGAATTCAGACAACAGCTCTTTCCAGGTGCTCATCCATTGCAGAGCATCACAGCAGTAGGCCCTAAAGGATGACATGGACATCAGAGACATGAATGCAGGGCAGGTGGAAGTTTAATATGGCAACTATCACTATATGAGACAAGGGGAGATGGAGTAAGAGCTTCAGATGGGTGGGTAGATAACAAGAGAAAAAGGAAAACTAAAATATCTTACACAGGGAAAGCTCTGCAACTTCACAGCATTTCCTTGGGATCTTATCAGTGCTAACAGGACACTCCTGTCCACCAGGCTCTTAGCTCTCTGATCTAGATGTAGGTGTCCCTGTTACTTGCAGGGAGTACCTGTGATGGACCAGCTGGCTTTTAATGATTCCTTCCAACTCAAATTATTCTATGATTCATGGGGCCCAAATCCTCAAAGATTTGGAATTCAGATCACCATTTAGGGGTGGCCCATAAAGACATTCAGTTCTGAGGGATTTTCATAGCACATAGAAAAGAGATGGGTCATTTGGAAAGAAAATTAAAAAGTTGGCTCCCTGTTTGGCCTTGATTTTTCTAGTGAAGGCAGCTTTTTGATTCAAGGGTTTTGGCTGTTGCTTATGGAATAGAGAGATGGAAATCACAGAAAGGAGAGGGCAGCTAGACACAGATCTACCCTGGATCCTAAATACGTCTTCCTGGGCGGGGTGACGCATATAAGATTCAGCAAAATGACAAGGCATGCTAATTATCTGAAAAACTAATTTTACAGAAAACCCATCACATTTTTTTGGAAATAAGCAGCACCCTTATTTATGTGTTTCAAAAGCAATCCTAGGTCAGTTGAAACTTTGCAGATGTCAATATGAAACCTAGGGTTTACATACTTTATTAATGATCAGCATTGTCCATGGCCCCAGCAAGAAATGAACCAACAGAAGCGTATATTTATGCTATATGTCAGAGCAGGCAGTGCTGCACTAAGAGGCACTTCCAGCCAGATCCAGACACTGACAAATGCTGAGTTGGCCCTTAAAACTCAAGTGCCCAGCTTCAAAACCCACAAGAGAATTTGACATTTATAAATAATAACAACAGCAGCAGAAGCAGCAAAAACCTTGGCATCTTACCCTTGGCTTTCCGCTGTATTCCCAGCTTGCATTTCTCAGCCAGCATTCACTTTTTGATCATGTAACCTGAGAATATTGTATGTTAGAGGATCCCAGGAGCTGGATGTTTCAGGGAAAACCTCAAATATCGCAAAACTAACCTCAAAAAATTTCATGGCTTGACAGCAGTGTTGTGCCTGACATCTTTATGAAGTGGGCTTATATGTATTTCTTTCACTTACCTAGGAAAATCTACTGAATATCTGTCCTTTCCAGCAACTAAGTGACTTTTAGACACATTCAGTTTTATGCTTTATTCAATTTATTCTTATTTTTTTTCCCCTGAAAAGGCGAAATGAGGGAGAGAGTGGAATGGGAAAGCCAAAAATATCCTCGATTTTCATTTTCCAAAAATGGTGAGGGGGAAAAAAAAAACTGTTTTGCTTGGTGGGTTAAGGCAAATGCCCCTTTCTGAAATAACAACAAAAAAATAAATGCTATTTCCAATCCTAACAACCTTCTGGCACAGGGAAATACATGATTTGACTGTGCAAGTTGAACATGTTGCAATGCACTTGGGACCAATGGAGAATCAGACATATTCAGGACTGCAGATGAAGTTCTGACCTCCATCCCCATCTCCATCCCTTCCTAAAATCCCCTGCCTCAGTTTCCCCGTGTGTACAAGACACTAAAAATAGCATCTCTCCTCCCAGAGGAAGCTCTGTGGAATAATTAACTAATGTTTGCACAGCGTCAGCAAGCACTAATTACTATCATTACGCTGGAGAGGAACAGTTGGGGTTTGGTTTGGACCTAATGGTGCTTATTTTCCCAGGCTCAATGATCCACTGCATCAATGAGCCACTGATGGGGCTGTAAGTGACTCCCCAGGGTGCTGCAATGCATCCCACAATACAAACACCAACAACTTAATTTAGCACTCCAGCAGCCTCCAGGAGAGCAATGGTTCAGGCCTCCATGCTGAGGGAGAGCAAAATACTATTATTCCCATTATTTGGGGCTGATAAAGAGCCCAGGCTGAACTGCCCATCTCCCTTCACCATCGGATTTGTCTGAGCCTTTCTTTCAAACCTATGTAGGTTGCTCCAAAAGTAATGCCTCCTATTTGTTTCTGTGAAATACAAAGAACACAATAACAATATTTGATAGAGAGAAAAAAAAAAATCACCACAAAACATTATCTTTCAACATAGCTGCCACCACTGTCTGCACATTTTCACTAGCAATGAACAAGAGTCTGAATATTGGTTTCATAAAATCTGCACCAGCAGAGGTGGCCCTCTGGCTGTTTCACAGCTGTTATGACAGTGTAATTGGTGAAATGCACCAGCCACTCACTGTAGTCAGTTCCACTGTTTGGTCTCCATGTGTCAGTGAGTGTCAGTGAGTGCCATTTTTGCCACATGGAAGAATTCAATCCCACATCTTTGCTTCAGATGCACTTCTATGTCAGGTGTCAGTTTATCAGACCTCCCCTCTTCTGCCATCTGTTGCATGGCAACAAAACGTAATAGAATACTGGTGGGAAGATTTAACTTCTTCTGCTATACCACTGACATCTGCCTCCAGAACTGTGGGCCAACATCATGAAATCGGAGGCATTACTTTTGGAGCAGCCCTCATGTTTATCTGACCAGGAAAATATTAGCTACTCTGTCATTCTTTAGTTTTACAATAGGAGAAGCTGCCAGGTGTACAGATGTGTGCAAGTTCAACCAAAATTACAGAAGGATCCAGGGGCATGAAGTGATAATTATGTGATCTTATTTACGGCCAACTTCCTCACGTTCTTCATATCATGTCCTTCTTGTGATTGCATCTAATCCAAGTATTTATGTTGACTGCTAAAACCAGGTCTTTATTAAGGAAAAGAATCTTAACAGATCACACTTTCAGTACAACCCTTTGTTCTCTTTCTCTGTAAAGTAATTGATTGATTGTTTGTTTAATGGAAAAACAACATTTTCATCTATTATGATTTAACCATACAGATAACTTTGCCTGCTGTAGGGAATCTGCTCTAGTAGGCTGCTGATCTCTAAACTCAGTGATCTCTGGAGGTCTCTTCCAACCCCTACAATCCTGTGATTCCGTGTGTGATAAGGAAATAGCAAAAAAGTTTTCTATGCTAAGGGTAGTGAGGCACTGGAAGAAGTTGCCCAGAGAGGTGGTGGATGCTCCATCCTTGTAGACATCAAGGTCAGTCTGGATGAGGCTCTGAGCACCCTGATGTAGCTGCAGGCATCCCTGTTCACTGCAGGGGAGTTGGACTGCATGGCAGTCAAAATTTAAATGATTCTATGATTCTCTAATCATGGATGTGTGGTGGTGGTCCACGAGAGCAGAAGAGGCAACCTGATCCTGTGAGGCACCCACAAAGAGAGGGTGATGGTCACCTCTCATGATCTGTCCCCTATTAGTGGAGCAGGGGAAGATCCCAGCAGGATGGCAGCTGGGCAGTGCAATGTCTCAGCTCCACAGTAAAGCTGGAATTGAATTGTTGTGATCCATCCTCTGCTGCTTGTAAGCAAAATATTCTCCTTTCTCCTGTAAAGAATGTGTCTTTAAGAGCTAGACGGACTTAATCCTTCTGCTTACACCAAGGCCCCTACAATTAACAGGACTAAGCTTGGAGAAACGAGCCTGTGTTACCCCAAAGTGACATTAGATGTCACCCGTGCACTGCATTCCCTGAACGTCTCACTGTCTTGGTCCCCACATTGGAAAGCTGCATTTAAACCATTCCCAACTCATATCGAAGACTGACTTCAAGTGATCCAGGTTAGGGTGAACCTCAGGAGGTCATCATGTCCGTGCACCTGGAATGGCCCTAACAGAGATGTGCTGGCAGCTCAAGATCTGAAAACTCTGGAAGCAGAGGGATGGGAGAGGGGTATCTCATGCCCCCACGTCTTGGGATACAGCAGGAGGTAACCATGCAGTGCAAGGAATGGGGCTCACAGGATGATCCACAGCACAGATATTTAACTCTCCATGCAGCCCATGATCCACGTCATCAAGCACTGCTCATGCTTAAGGAAAGGGAAATGGTTTCAAACTAAAATAGGGGAGATTTGGGTTGGATATAAGGAAAATGCTTTTTACAATAAGGGTAATAGGGACACGGAACAGGTTGCCCTAAGAGGTAGATTTCCCATCCCTGGAGATATTCAAGGGCAGGCTGGATGGGACTCTGAGCAACCTATCGATCTGTGGGTGTCCCTGTTCATAGCAGGGGGCTGGACTAGGTGACCTTTGAAAGTCCCTTCCTACTCAAATTGTTCTACATATCTATGACCCTCTGGAGGGAACTGAAGGGTTTTCATACGGGTCCCAAGTGGGAGATACACCTAATTCGGTACGAATCATGTACCTAATGCATATTTCTGGTATCAGATGTGCTGTGCTAGGGAATAGGTCACTGGATGGTACTGTGGCCAGCAGTTACAAAGGGATCACTCTTACTTGTAAGGCAAACGGGCTGCTCTGCAAAACCAGGACTGAGCAGCCTTGGGCTGAAAACCTCGGTGCTGGTGGGATGCTGGGTGGAATGGGATGGGCATCCTCCTGGCACTGCAGAGGAGCAAAGGAGGGCAACAACCTCATGAAAGCCCATGGAAATCCCCTTCCAAATTCCCAGCAGTGGTGTTTCCTCTCTCACGAGGGCATGCGTTGGTGGCAGGAGGAGGGAGGCACTTTGGGGAATGTGTTTACAGAGCTTCTGCCAAACCACAGGAAGTCCCAGCTCCTGGGGATGAAGAGCAGGAAAAGAAGGAAGAGGAAGAGGCCAAGGCTCTGTCAAATCCTCTCCACCACTGCTGGCAAACAAAACCCAGAGCACAGCACTGCTGTTATGCAGAGACATGAGAGATAGAGGAATGGCTGAATCCTTCTCTCCTTGCTGTTTTATCTCATAGTAGCTCAGAGGATGAAGTCTGCCAGCAAAGGGAGATGAAAGCTTCTGGGAAATACATTATTCTTCCACCCATAAGAAGGTGGCTTTGCTTGGACACCAGAGCTTCTGAATCTGGCAGCCGAGGGCAGACCTTTTTCAATAAGACACGACAGCTCACAGTCCAGAAAGCTGATTAGAGGGCGCTGAACACCTCTATGAAGCATTACGGAGTATCAAAGGGTTCTTGGGGCCAGGCACCATGGGGTTCTCCTCTACTTATAGCTCTCGAGCAGAATTTGGGCAATAGACTCATGGCACAATGAGCTTTTCCTATTCCTCCTCACAGTACAGAGACTTGTGCTTGCAGCCCTGGGTGGCCTTGTTGAATTGCTGGCAAAGACCATGTGCTCATAATATCTAAAGAGAAGCACTTCTCTATGTTCACCAGAGTAGTACTCTGAATGGTTTCTCCCTGTTCTCATATTTGACTTACTTAGTGAGGACAGATACTCCACACCCTGACTTATCTGCTCACATCTGCAGGGGCACCGACAGGCAGAAAAACAACCCACCTACTGAAATATTGCCTCATACTTCTCAAAGCCATTAGGAACTGCAAATTAATCTGTAACAGAATGAATTTAAGAGCTAAAGAAAAATATAACATCATTTTGCTGGACATGCTATTTCAGAATGAATAACACAGCTCTGTTTTAATAGCCATTAAACAGACAGACTCAATAAAAAAAGCAAAGTCCCCGAGAGATTTCATCTGACAATGAACATCCTACTGAATATAGGCAAGAATAAGAGTTACACTGACATTGCCACTGTGCTGAAGTCTATACAATTAGTAGTTCTCTGCACTTCTTTTTGGCAGTGGCTTTAGCAAATCCCAAACGTCCATAGTAACTTAAAAGTTGCTGGAACATCTCGCAGTCAAAAACTTTACGCAGGCTCTCATATCCTGCGGTGTTCTTAATCATTAATTATCTGCGTGTGATGTTGGTTCCCAGAAGAATGGCCGCTCCTATTAGCTGAGCTACATTTAATCTCGTTCCTTTTTTGCAGACTTCTACATCACGATGACCGCTGTGATAACCCAGAGCGATTGGGCTTCTCCTGTTTAAGCTAAAAAATCCTATTCTTAAACACTCCTTTGAGGTGAGACTTTCCAGGTTTTGCTATCATTCTCTTCTGGACTTAGAGCATGGTACGATAAATACATTGCATTGCATCCAAGCACTAAACATTGACTGCCAGGCTAGGCTACATGCTTGCTTATGCTTCCCAGTATGCTTTTTACTCCCCCCAGAAAAGAGTGGATTTCATGGCTTCCCTGAAACCCATTTCTCAAACAGGTTGTTCTGTATCTGTGCAGTTGGATGATTTTGCCTCATTCCGCCCTGATGTCTCCTGACTACAGTTCACTCTGCTTTTCCTATCCTAGTTCTCCACTGATCTGAAGCCACCCTACATCCCAGCTTCACAGGCACGGTGATGATGGGTTGACAGTTGGACTAAATTGTGACATCACAGAACACCCAGAGTTGAAAGGGACTCACAGGGATCAAGTCTAACTCCTAATGATCTTAGAGGTCTTTTTCATCCCTGAAGTTTCTGACTTTTTAGTCCTCCATTGCCATCTTCAGTTCTTCCTGACTCTTGTGAAGTTCAAAAAGCCTCCTCTGTAGTCATTCATCCACACTGTAGAAGCATGATAAATCTCCACCTTCCCCTCTTGAAGGCCACTTTAACAAGCATGAGTCATGTGCTTTAGATATTTGAGGAGAGTATCAGTGATGAAAGCCTTGCTGGAACCAAGACACGTGGCATCTGCTCCCTCCTTTCCAGAAAGACTCTCACAAAAAGAATTCAATGGCTCCAAAAGTTTCTTCTGGCAAGACACATTTTTGTGGTACTTAATATATATTTGCCAAGAGGACATTTTACTGCCTGTCCCAGCCCTTGCTTCTTCTTTGTAAGACTGTATGTGTCATGACATATTGGCATAGGTTGTCCAAGGATGTGCTGGAGTCACCCTTCCTGGAGGTGTTCAAGAAATGGGGAGATGTGGCATTGAAGGACATGGTTTAGTGGGCATGGTGAGAATGGATCAACAACTAGACTAGATGATGTTAAAGGCCTTTTCCAACCTTAATGATGTGGTGGTTCTATAATCCTATGTCTCCTGTATTTCACTTCTTGACTCTGTTAATCTCATTTTACTGTGGTTGTATACTTTGTCTTAATGGCATGCTGTATCTTGATCTCTGATCCTCAGCATGAAACAACCCTGCTACTAGGAAACAAAGATCATTCAAAATTCTGTACAAACCTATGCTAAATTTTACCACTGTCTTCACTGAGTACTGGGGTGTCAGTCCATGAGCCCCTAAGAAAACCTTAGGCACACAGGTAACATCAACTTCATTACTGGCTGCATATTTTTTGGCTCTGGCCCATAACGTTGTCAAATCTAAATGTTTTCACTTATGGGTTAAAAAATTGATGCTTATCTATTCCAGGGAAGTAGAACTGATAATTCATTTCACACCTGTGAAATGGATTCATAGATGACAAACGTTTTCCAAGTCTCAAAAGAAAAATACAAGGGGGAATGGTTTCAAACTAAAATAGAGATTAGATATAAGAAAAAAGTGTTTTATGATAAAGGTAGCGAAGCACTGGAACACATTCCCCAGAGAGGTGATGGATGCCCCAACCCTGTAGACATTCAAGGTCAGGCTGGATGGGGCTCTGAGCAACCTGATCTAGCTGTAGGTGTTCCTGTTCATAGCATGGGAGTTGGACTAGATGGCCTTTAAAGGTCCCTTCCAACTCAAACAATTCTATGATTCTATGATTCTATGAAACCCTGGCCTCATGCTTCCTAGCCAGGCTCATACTCCTGTTCTCCTGGGAGACCTGTGCTGAGCTGGTCTCAAGGGGATTTCAAACACGCTTGACTGAAGCACTGACATTTAAAAGCTGGCTCCCTAGGGCCCTTATATAACCAAAGAAGAGGCAGAACATCACTCCTGGAGCTTCTTTAGGGATCTGTAAGATAGCAAGCACGAATGCCAGCTCCTCTGGTATTGTTTCTTTTTTTTTTTTTCCTCCACTGCTTTGGGGCAAATTGCTCTCAGTCACGACAAGGAGGAATCAGAGCTTGCATTCCACCCACTGCTCAACTCTTCTGCAGAGAGAGAAAATTCACCCCAAAGCCAGTCCCTCAGTGCCAGAAAATGGAAGGGATCCAATGCAAACAGCAGGACAAATAAGCCAGCCAGCACCAACCCTCTCTGTCCATCCGCCTTCCCCGCAAAATGAAAAGTAAGCAACTCCCAGAGGTCTCTCCTGCT
Organism: Perdix hodgsoniae; assembly: GCA_035772895.1. Classification (NCBI taxonomy): domain Eukaryota; kingdom Metazoa; phylum Chordata; class Aves; order Galliformes; family Phasianidae; genus Perdix; species Perdix hodgsoniae. Next base: position 2,563,167 of record JAPSGF010000042.1, read on the forward strand.
CTGAGCATGTCTTTGCAATTATAAATTATCCCAAGACTATCTCTGTCCCCAGTGCTGCTGTATTCACATCCTCTGTGTTTGCTGGGGGGATTAATTGCTGTTGCATTGGCTGCACTGCAGCATAAAAGCTTGGGACACAGCAAATTCCTAATTACCACCATCATTCAGTGGTAGCAAGAGGTGATAAATTTAAAGCCAAACACGTGAAGAAACGTTTTTTCTTTTAACAGCCTACAAATCTGCAATTAGCCAGCATGGAGCACTGCTGGGAAGGACATCAAGACAAATAGGACCAGCCACTCAAAAGACCCACAGGAAGAAGGGCTGAGTTGCATTGGATATGATAGCAGTGCCCAGGGCATCATCCAGATACTTCTTGCTTTTACCACATCCCAGCATGATGTCTGACAGTGGCTAGCTGCAGCATCCATCCTAACCCTGATACCTTCCTGTCCCATGCAGTCTGATCGTCTGTAATGTATAGCTAATGGGGCATCACCAAGATGAGAGAGGCTACAGTGGTGCCAGCTTATGGGATTCTACACTTGAAAGAGGACAATCCCCACATTCAACCTCCTTCTCCAACATAATGCATGTTCCACATGAAGTGTGAAGGCAGTGATGCCACAAAGGAGCTCAACCGAATCATCATAGATTCATCATTCTCCCTGACAGGGCTAGGGGAAATAGTTTCACATTAAAATGGGAGATTTAGATTGGATATAAAAAAAGAGTGTTTTATAGTAAGGGTAGTGAGGCACTGAAACGTGTTACCCAGAGATGTGGTGGATGCTCCAACCCTGCAGACATTCAAGATCAGGCTGGATGTAGCTCTGGGCACCCTGATCTAGCCACAGGTGTTCCTGTTCATTGCAGGAGAGTTGAAATAGATGGCCTTTAAAAGTCCCTTCAAATTCAAATGATTCTATGATCATCAGTCATCAACAGAAAATCTTCTGGTTTGCAGAATTTACCCTCATCATCTTCATCCATGATGGGAACAAGCAGTAAATACAGTTCTCACCATCTCCAGGCTGGAGCACAGTAAAGTTCCATGGGTTTGTTGGAAGCTTCTGGACACCAGAATCTCTGTCATTCTGGTGCTATGGGACTGCCATGCACCCAGAAATGTGGACCCAGAGGCTCAGATGAGATACTAGAAGAGCTCCATGGCCCTGAGTGGGCCTGGGCTGGAAATCTGAGAAGCTTTCTCATGAGATTTCCCCTCTCCCTCCTGATTCTGTTTGAGCTGAAAACACCATGAGAATTGCTTTCCTCCTCACATTTCAGCAGTTTTGCTTCCGGGCCTGGGCTAAACAAGGAAGTGCAGAGGCGTGGGAACTGAAGGGAGACACAAACATATGAGAGCATGGGCTGAGCTGCTCCAAATCTCTGTATGCGTTTCATTGCTTCCATCAGGGCGGTTCTGCCAAAGTAACTCCTCCATCTGGATGGTACCTTCAGATGGAGATGGCTTGGTCAGACTTCCCCGTAGGCCAAATTGCATTCAGACAACAAAGCAGTCCCAGAAATGGCTTCTCAAATTGTACCAGTGACAAATGCTTTGTTCATACTCACATCCAGAATTCTGACACATTTCAAAGACACATCAGCCCATGGACTACAGAGCACTTGGGCATGAAGACCAAAGCTCCAGAGAACCTCAGTCTTCTCATTGTCTACCATGAGACACAATAAAAGGGCTTGATTTCTTGACTTAGTACCTCAGAACCTCGAAACCATGGAGCATTTCAGGTGACTGAAGTTAAGCTTCTAGTTAAAGAACCACAGACCATTGGCAGTTCAGGAAGGGGTTGACCATATCTTCCAGAATCCAGATCGTTTCACTATCATTTGTCTTCAGCACCCGCAAGCCAAACAAGATGTGCTCACAGCAGCACGTATGGTATGTAGGGATGAATAATGCTCCTCTCACCCTGTATGTATGTCAGGATAAAGTTCAGCCATCACCACAGGCTAACGCATAATGTAGGTTTAGACCAAACACACAGTATCTCAAAAGCTGCAAAGAATGAGGAAATGGCAAGGAGCTGGTCCCAGTCCAACCAACTTGCAATTTAAGGCATTGCTCTTTCCCACAAGCTGCCACCAGATTGGCATGAAAATCTCTTTAGGATTAGGAGGATCTGTTCAGTAGCTCAAAGGTTCATTGGTGCAATACCAGAATTACAAGCAGAAAGACGGGGACAACCTGTCAGTAGGACAAGAGGTAATGGCCTTAAGTTGTTCCAGGGAAGGTTCAGGTTGCACATGAGGAAACATTTCTTCTCAGAAAGAGTGGTAATGCATTGTAACAGGCTGCCCAGGTAAGTGGTGGAGATACCATTCCCGGAAGTGTTCAAGAAAAGGGTAGAGGTGGCACTGAGAGAAATGGTTTAGTGGACATGATAGTGACAGGTTGGACTAGATGACCACAGTGTTCTTTTCCAACCTTAATGATTCTGTGATTCTATCAACCTTTAGCATTAAGGTCATGGAGTTCCTGAGCACAACCCTCTGGAGCATTCACCAATATTTACTTACTACTTTACTAATAGCTAATATGATTTAAGGTATTTGAGATCTCTTAAGCTTTTCAAGAAGCAAGTCTCTGCTTTGTTTGAGAACTTCTAAATAGGAGATGGGTGTAGCAGCCCTCTAGCCCCACAGGCCCTGTCTCAGCACTGAGCATCAAGGCCATTGGATTTCTTGGTAGGATTGAGCTCAGACCATGAGCAAAGCAGTTCAGGTGTATCTCAAGGACCTGCTTACTGTTTACACAGATTTTGGGTCAATTTCAATGCTAGCCAGAACAATGGCTTAAGTGTCATTAGAGCAACTCTGAGAAGAAGGATTTAGAGGTGTTGGTTGATGAAATACTCAACATGATCTGGCAATGTGTGCTTGCAGCCCAGAAGGCCAACTGTGTCCTGGCTGCATCAAGAAAATGTGACCAGCAGGTTGAGGGAGGTGATTCTGCCCAGCTGCTCTGCTCCCATGAGGCCCCACCTGGAGTACTGTGTCCAGTTCTGGGACCCCCAACACAAGAAGGACATGGAGCTACTGGGACAAGTCCAGAGGAGGACCATGAAGATGATCAGAGGGCTGGAGCAGCTAACTTGTGTAGACAGGCTGAGAGAGATGGGGCTCTTCAGCCTGGAGGAAAGAAGGCTGGGGGCTGACCTTATAGCGACTTTCCATTATCTGAAGGGGGCCTACAGGAAAGCTTGAGAGGGAGATTTTAGAAGGGCAGGACAAATGGAAATGGCTTTAAAATGTAAGAGGGTGGATTTAGACTAGATATTTGGGAGAAATTCTTTACTGTAAAGGTGGTGAGACACTGAAACAGGTTGCCCAGCAGGGTTGTGGATGCCCTCTCCCTGGAAGCATTGAAGCCATAGCAGGGGGTTGGAACTAGGTGATCTTAAAGGTCCCATCTTAAAGATTCTGTGATTCAGTGATTCCACGATTCAAGATGTCACCTTTAATTTCATCTGAAAACCTGGCTGCCTTTACATACTTATCAGCACCAAGGGATCTCCATTCATTTGGGAGACAAAGGGACATGGTGATCCTCCTTTCAGTGGTCTGTGGGGACAGGGCAAGGGGAAATGGCCATAAAATGGAGAGTTGGAAGTTCTGCACCAATATGCAGAAGAACTTTGTGGTGAAGATGACAGAGCATTGGAACAGGCTGCCCTGAGACTTGGTGGAGTCTCCTTCTCTGGAGATATTCAAGACCCACCTGGACACCTACCTGTGCAACCTGATGTAGGGAGCCTACTTTGGCACCACAGGTGGACTCAACAAGCTCTGGACATCTCTTCCAACCCCTTCAATTCTGTGATTCTGTGATTCTGTGATCCTATCAAATGCTTTCTGTTCAGTTTGTCACATCTGATTTTGAGCCCGGTATTCAGGATTACTACTGGTTGCAAAGCTATACTCTCTTCCTGGACAATTCTGCTTATCACCTAATCAGGTTCCGTAGTCATTCCTCTACAGCAAGCACCATTTGCCCGCTCTGTACATTGATATCAGCTGCACAGCTGGAGCTGCATCCCCAAATGCATGTGCATGGTTTCTCTGTGTTCTTAACTGACACAAAGTCCAATGGTCCTCTTTGTCTGCCTGTTAGAAGAAGCAAGAGAGGTAGAGACATGGCCATGAGCCATCCTTTGATCTTTGCCAGTTCCCTTCAATCCACCCTGCCGAAGGCATTTTTCCCCAGCGCAGTCTGGCACATCTATTTCATATCTGAAATTCAGAGGATTGTCACATATCTTAGGGAATGAGAAACAGATTCCCACTGGGGAAGGCGGGTCCCAGAGCAGTGTGGTGTCAAAGGCACGTCCTTGAGGTTCAGAGGAGAAGGACCCAGCTGCTTATTAACACTGCTTCTCAGCTGGTGATTTCTAGGGATAACCTAACCAGGGAATTCTAGGGAAAACTTCAGAAAAAAATTCAGCAATGCACTGTGAGAACTAAATCTCCAGCCTTGCAGCTCACAGGGAGGCAGTGCTGCTCATTGCAAAATAAACCACATGTGCCACTGGACACAGATTCAAAACATGAGGAAACACACAGGAAAGTCTCTATGCCTTTCTAGCAAAATCATCTCTTTCTTTCATGAATTGGCATTAGAAACCTGGTCACAGTTTCCTGTGCTGAGGTGGATTATATGATGTTTCCATGTCTACCTTTCAGCCTAATTTTTCCACAATTTAAGGGTTTCCTTACATTACTGATACTTCACTCTTCAGTACGTTTGTTAATTCAGAGATGTCTTGTCTTGGAGGACATGAAAAAGCAAGATGGAAGCACAAGGTAAGGCCACAGCTGCTCCTCCAGAAAACAAGTACATGCTCAGTGGCCACGTTGATCATATTTTGCACAGTCCTGCCAGTAATGGATTAGAAATGAATCAACAGGACAGTGCTTCACCTTTACACTTCAAGGAAAAAGAGTCAGGGATGAGGGTAAGTCATGACATCAGAGCTGCATCACTCAGCGTGGTCAGTGTGTCATCGCATTGTGCGATTGACCACTTGAGTCACACCAGTGGAATTCATCTTACTTAAATTTATACACCTAAAATGAAGACTTGTATGCCTGGCCATGCAACTTCATCTTATTTTATAGCCTGTGATTCATCTGACCTCTCTCAGATACTGTTGTAGACTGAATCACACTCTGATTCTTCTTATTTTTCTGCATCGGAAATAAAGAGAGCCAACACTGACTGGTTCATCTGAAGTCAGACAGTTCTCTGTCAGATGCTGAAATAAAAGCAAAGGAATCCCACTCTGGGCATTGTCATTTCTCCCTAATTGAAGGGCTTAAAACTTTCAAAGTAGGAGGACAATGACAGTTGGATTTGCGGTTGGGTTTTTCATGCCAACATTCAGAGATTGTTCCTCCCCTGCCAGCTTGCTCAGATTAATTCATGGGAATGTCTAGAAACAGGAACCCCTGGAGCACAGCAAAAACAAGCCCATCTCTGGCAGCTGTGTGAGCAACTAGTTCTTTATTATTTGAGCAATCCTAGCATTGTGCAGCAAATACATGCACCAAAGGGACTACAAAGAAGGACCCACATGCAAATCTCCATATGGAAGGTGGACTAGTGTGTCTGCAGCATTCCAGGTGCAAGGGCACAATAGCCAGCAATGAGTTTGGGGCCTGTTTATAGTTCAGAATGTGTAAGAAATCAGCAGTGGTCATAGCACCAAGCTGTCAGAGTTCAAGAAGTGTTTGGGCAATGCTCTCAGATACAGAGTTTGAATTTGGGGTGGTCCTGTGTGGAGTCAGGAGTTGGACTCAATGTTCTTTGTGGGTCCCTTCCAATTCAGGATATTCTATGACTTATGATTCTGTGATTCTGTGAGTAAGGTGCAAATTCTGGAGAGGATAGGAATTTGCTGGCAGTGAGAGTGATAAGAAAACCACATGAGTGGGTAAAATTATTCATCAGTCCACAGAGATTGGATCCCTGGGGAGATTAGGTTTCCCACTTCCTTAGGAGATAGATCGGGGAGGTTCTGGTTGGGTATTAGGAAAAATTTCTTCTCAGAAAGAGTGGTGAGGCACTGGGACAGGCTGCCCAGGGAAGTGATGCATTCACCATTCCTGGAGGTGTACAAGAAATGTGGAATTGTGGCACCTAGGGACATGCTTTAGTGGTATGGTAGTCATGTTTGATGGTTGGACTTGTTCTTAGAGGTCTTTCCCAATTTTAAAGATTCTATAATCCTATAGATCACATATGACTAAAAATTAGGGTATTATCCTTTCAGCTTCCTGTGCTGAGAAGTGTTGCTTGCAGAGCAAGGAGAAAAGGAGTAGGCTTGGGCAGTGCCCACAGGCTGCACTCAGACCCCATGGGATTACAATAGGGCACTGGAGAAGGAAGTATTATGGCAAGGTTGCATAGCAGCTGTCTGCAGAAATGAATTCAGGAGCAGCATCCTCCTGGGATGGGCCAGGAGGATCTTGTGTTGACTGACTGCCCTTCCTGAGTTTGGGAGGAAATTAATCTCCCACCGTTGGCTCCAGTTTATTTTTACATTGCAAGTTAGCCCAAAGGGGGAAAAAAAAAATCATAAAAAAAAAATCTATTCCCTAAAAGGAATCACAAATTTCACAGCGAACTAAGGAGATTAGTCAAATCCCTGTGACTGTCAGCAGTTACTCTTAGGTCAAAGCCTGGCATAACTCAATCTCTGTGAGAATAGAGGAGTGGCTCAGACTGCCCTGATCTACAAGCCTCTCTGACAGGTCCCTTTTGCAGTATCTGGAGGGAAATATCCCTTTTGCTGCCCTGGAGAGAAGAGGCAATCAGCCTGGCCCAGAGTGCAGACAGCAAAAGAGAACGTTATCTCTTGCAGATACCAGAGTGAGACCTTCCAAGCTGGGAAGCAGGAGGGGAACTAATTTCCCAGGCTAGGAGACATCAAAGGCTGTGTGAAACCTTCTGAAAATGCTCACCCTGAATTTCTCATGCCTGGTTGGGCATGTGGGATAACTCTCCATAGGGTCAGGGAAATGGAGAAAGTAAGAGCTGTTGGGTTCTGATTCGCCTCTTGCTCTAGGGGAAAAAAAGAAGAGAATTTAGTTCAGTAGCTAAAATTAAATATGCCACCCATAGGTTTGATTTTGTACAGAAGCCAGCTCAGGTTAGGTAACTGAGGGCCCTTTTTGGATGAAAGGGCATTTCCATGCCCTGGCTAACACGTCTGTGCTGTTGGGCTCACAAGACATCAGCCTTTTGAACCATGCATCAGATTTCATCCTGGAGATCAGTAACACTCAGGAGCTGCTGTACCATTGCAATGCACATATCAAACAGAGAGGTCCTGGAGAAGGAAACCAAGGACAAATTTTTTAATTGCTCTAAGGAGAAATAGGCCTTTCAGCTCACAAGCAGTGATTTAAAAAGAACTGTAAACTTTTAGCTCTGAGGAAGGAGCTTCCTGATAGAAATTGAAGCAACAGTCTCCTCCCCTGTTATACGAACACAGACAGTATTGTTTTAAACTGTCTCACAAAGCCAAAATAGAATAGGAAAGCCCGTGATGCCTGTCTTCTACAGCAGAGAGGCTTTTTGCAGTTGTTTCCCTTTCCCTGATAGAGTTGCTGGTGTGGTTTTGAGATTAAATCAGCATTTTCTGCAATTCTTAGCTCTCCTCACAGGGCAGTTTGTTCTCTAGACTGCCATTTGAACCTTTTCAGTAGTAGCTGCCCTGAGGTTTCCAAAATTATGAGTCAAGCATGGGGAAATCCTCACACTGATTTAGAAACAAGATTAAAAACAAAACATCAAAAGAAAAACCAAAGATGGGAACTTTCAAGTTGCTTCTGGTCTTCGAGCCTTTAATGTTGAGAGTGGAACAGACCCATTGCGGTGTTTCTGGGCACCATCACATCTGCAATTCCAGATGCAGTTTCTATTCTACATTTTCAGCCCTTGGTATTTGCTCCTGACCATGAGAGCTTTCCTGCAGGAAAAAGGAAAGGCCAATGAAAATGGTTTCAGTGTCGCTGGTGCCAAAGCACAGCGTGCATACAGAAAAAGACATTCAGGTCCTGTTTCTAATAGCAGACATTGTGGAGGTCCCTAAAAGACCTCTTTGATCAGGTTCCCAGTGTGATTAGCACTGATAGAGCAAGTGGGTGGATATTCCATTCCCAGAAAGTTTACATCCTTGAGTCAGAGCGCAAAAGGAAAAACATGGCCCTCGCCTCTACAGGTGGAAAAAGCACATCCATAAGGATGGAGTAAGCTGAGGTCCACCAGCACTGGACTGTGGGATGGTCAGAACAACAGAGCTGGAGCATCAGAGCTGCACAACTGACTCAAACATGGGCATGCTCTGTCCACACCCAGAGCACCTCTTACTCCCAAGGGTCAGAGCAATGCTGCACCACGTTCAACCACTAAAGCCAGTCCGACCTGTTCTGTCCAGCCCCAGAATATCTCTTCTCTTGGACCCTTGCAAGGTCAGGTTGCTCCAAGCTGCAGTTTTCAGCCCGGCACCTATAATCCCTGCAAAGAGGACACGATCCCTGTTCTGTTTGACCAATTGATTCTACTTGTTTCCAGGAATGCTGTGAAAGTGCCTCACAAAGTGCATGGTTTTGGTTTTGTTTCTGCTGCAAGACTCTTCCAGTCCAAAATGCCCATGATTCTATGATTAAAACTTACTTTGATCTTTCTCCAAGGAGTGGGAACTTAGAGGAACGAGTGAGGAAGCTGCAATGACCTGACCTTAGAGACAGAACTGCAAGAGTGGAAATGCTAGTGAGAAAAGCAGAACCTTCAAAATCTTTGCTCCAGATGGAGGAGCAGGACCAAAATCAAGGTTGTGCCTACTTGGAAGATCAGCCTACATCAAGACTGACTTTGGTTCTGGATCCACAGAAATAATCATAGAATGGCTTACATGGGAGGGAACCTGAAAGACCATCCAGTTCCACCCCCTTGCCATGGGCAGGGTTGCCAGCCACTAAATCAGGTTGCCCAGGATCTCATCCAACCTGACCTTGAATGCTTCCAGGGATGATAATAATAATAAGAAGAATAACAATAATAATACAATATTCTTTCTACCTTAAACTGCTACTATTTCCATAATACTGAGATGACCAAAAGCATGAGTTGGACTTTGCACCCCAGAGGGTTCAGAGGTAACATGACCTTTTGCTTCTGATGATCTCACCAGTCTGATATTTGTTCTCATGCACTTCCCCACACTCCATTTCATCTCCCCCCTAACTAGAAACACACATTTCCAAGTAACATATTCCAGACCACGTTGCAAAAGGTAAAGTGGGACAAACTTTTTCAGTACAGCTTTGGCAGAACCTCCCTGCTCTTACCTGGCCCCATGCTGTCCATGCCCCGACAGATTCTTCCA
>JAPSGF010000042.1:2637582-2655599 GCA_035772895.1 Perdix hodgsoniae
CGGTTAATTCATGGAAAATTACAGCAGATGGCGGTGCCAGCCCATCTCCAGTTTCATTTCTTAAGAAACTGCAGAGGCAAGCTCTGTAGCATTCTTGAATTGTCAGGGGTTTTATTGTTGTTGTTGTTGTTTTGTGTGCTAGTTTCTGATGCCTGGGCCTGCAAATGTGTCCACCAGTGCAATGGTCCACAGTAAGGCAGAACTTCTTGGGCACTGTATGCTCACTTTTCCTAATATCCTGGGAGAAATGAGAAAAGAGGGGAGAAAAGTGGAAGGGAGGACCGTTAATTTATCTGGGACAAGGGACACTTTATAGGTGAAAAGCACAGCTGGATATAAGGACTCATGGTGTGGCACTGGAAGATGCCAGGAGCAAGATGAGGACTCAGCAGCCAAAAAAGTACTGTCCTGCCTCTTAACCTTGGTAGATCACAGAATCATAGAATCATTTGAGTTGGAATGGACCCTTAAAGGTCATATAATCTAACTTCCCTGCAATGATCAGGGACATCTACAGCTAGATCAAGGAGCACAGAGTCCTTTCTAGCCTGACCATGAATGTCTCCATCGATGAGGCATCTCTCTGGGCAACCTGTGCCACTCCCTCACTACCTTTATTGTAAAAAAAGCTCTTTCTTATACCCAATCTCAATATTCCTTAATGGAAAATCAATGAAACAGATTGCAATATTGTCTCTGTTTTTTTGCCCCCATATGCTGTGGTAACGATCTTCTAGTGATGTAAAACAAATGTTGTTACCTTTGAGTCTTTTGGAGCTCCCATGAGCCCATTTCTGGGGATCCAGCTGCGGGCACCACGGTCTGCCTGCTATGAACATTTCCATCACCCTGATGTACGTCCCCACTGAACCCAAAGCCTGCCAGGGAGCTGCCTAGTAAACAGCAATTTAGTTTACAGAACTTGTTCCTGAACAGGAAGTGTATCTGATCAGAGAGGAGTATGGCCTCCCTTCTACCCAAAGGTGAAGGATGGCTCTGGATGGAGATGGCTGGGTTGAAGAAACCAGTCTAGCCCCACTGGGACATGTCTTTTGACACTTCCCACAGCAGTAATAACCACCTGCTCTATAACCTAGTGAGTTAAAAGCTCTGCTTGCAGCCAGCAGAAATTTTAATCCCTGATTTGCCCCCACAAGCAGCAGCCTGATCTCAGGGGAATTCTACATCAGAAAGAAAATATGTGCTAACATTAACATGTGCAAAGGTTTAGACCAGGCTGTCAAACAAACCCTGATCACTCATTGTTTAGCAGTTATGGAACCAAGCTAAAGAAATCAGAACACACTGGGAATTCATCCACCTTTCTCTTCCGGAAAGCCTCAAGGAATTTAGGAGTGATGTGCTTAATCTTGAGGGATCTGCTGATCCCTCTAGCTAGCCTAGCTTTTTGCAGGAGGTACCAATCCTCTGTATGATGGGATGAGCACGACCTGACATGGGGAAGAGATGGGAAAAGCACCACAGAGGGCTGGATGCAGGTGGCTTGGAGGTAAGTACTTGCCCAAGGCCATGTCTAAGTCTGTGTTGAATGGGGCATCCTCTCAAGCACAGAACAGAGGTGAATAATCAGTTCCCCTGACTTGCTGGCTACATCTTTGCTAATAGAGCCCAGTTAGAGTTAGTCCAATAGAGTTAGTGCAAGGATTCATTGCTTGTTCATATCTGTGTTGAACTGCTGCATTTTGCAAAAGTCAGTGTTTACTGAAGCACAGATTTGTAGTTCCTTCTGCTATGGGATTTCTGTATTAGCCATACTCAAATAAAATTGCATACCAACTCCTTTTCTCTCCAGTTTTGACCACAAATTCACTGTGGGACCTCAGAAGCTCCTCTCAATCAGATTTTCATTGTAATTGTTATTTTCCAATGGAAAGACTCCGTTTCCAATAAAACAGGATTTACTGATGGAAAAAAAAAAAATTAGTCATCAGAAAGCATTCCAGTCTGTTCTAGACAAATTTACCTCAAAAGATACACAGAAAACTTTCCTTAAATTTGGGAAAGGATCTGAGTTTTCAGTCTGTACCCAGAAAACATCTTTGTGATGTAGAAACATGGCATGAAAGCTTTGTGTTTGATGATTTTATTATGTTTGTCTTTATTTGATTAAGAGAGTTAGAATTGTCCTTTTGTAGTTTTGATGAAAAACATCTTCTGGAGTCAGAAGCACTTTTACTGCAATCTCTAAATTCTTCAGAGCAATGAAAGGAGTTTGAGTCCTTACTAAAGACTTCCTTCCTCCCAGTGTTTTTTATTTACTGGATAAAGATAGGCTAAAACAAACAGAAACGACTGGTATAGACTTAAAAGCTTCAGTGGTTAAAACATAATTTTCTCATCTGTGTTCCACATAACTTCCTTCCTTCTCAGTCTCAGTTCAGCCCAAACAGCCTCAGGTGGCAGACAAAGCCAGTCTTCGTCTTCAATAAATTTTTTAGAATTCTGGAAATAAAATATTCTGACATGCATGGACGGTTCCTTGGATCACCACCCACATGTAGATCTGCTGTTCATCATGGTCTTGGACAGAGCTCCTGTCAGCAGTTGTCTTGTGCAACTGTATTCCTACACCAAACTTTTGTGCTCTGAATTCCCATGAAAGGTTGTCATTCCTTGCTTTCCTCAATAGGTCACATGCAGAATCATAAAATCATTAAGATTGGAAAGACACTAAGATCATCTAGTCCAACCATCAACCCATCAAGAAGAAACATCCCTCTTTGAAAAAGGTCTTATAGTTAGGAATAAACCAAAGCTGACAGCCCATATTGCCTTTAGAGTTGTTCATAGTTCTTTCCTAAGGAGGACACTCATGAAACTCAAAGATGTGAAGCCCTTTTGAGCATGAGTTTATGGCAAAATATCAATTTCTTTTTGTATGGTAGACACCTGCTATTTATTCCGAAGTGGTCAGAAAGCTAAAAGGAAAGAGTTCAACTTGAGGCTACTTGAGCAATTACTGGCAAAAACACCTTTTTTGTTGAAGATTCTTATTGTTTAGTCCTCAGAAAAACAGATTGCCTGAGAAAAACACAAAAATCATGTGAGAATCATTTGATTTTGAAAGACAATAAATGAGAAAACAACATGCATTTCATTTGGCACATGTCCACATTCAGATCCCAATGCAATGTGTGCAGAAACACTGACATTTCAGAGATGGAGATAAAAAAGGCTGATCATGCTAGAACCCAATATGTACTCAAAGAAAAATAAGGAAAAGGGATGGATGCCCACAAAAGGAAAGATATTTTCATCTACATGATGTGTGCAATAAACCTGTGGGGCTTGTCACAGGGTGTCATGGAGGCCAACTGTATGAATGAGTTCACAAAGAATTTTTTCAAAACCCTGGAGAATTTCAATAGGACAACTCAGCTCAGCAGTCTGGCTTCAAGAATGTTGCTGTAAGCATCTGTGTTTCATTCAGGCAGTCTCCAAACATCTGCTCCACTGGAAAAAGCAGCAGATGCACAAAGATGCACTGACAGAGTTGTTTATTGCCCAGTGTGGCAAGGAAAGTCTGGGGGTTAATGAGATAATCTCTTATTTCACAGGATGTGGAGAGCAGGTTTTCAGCTGCTGTAAATCAGTCTAGCTTCCCGTGTTTCCATGAGGCCCTGGAGATTTACCCTTGCCATTGACCTGGCCCTGTTTGTCTGTTCTAGACACAATAGGACAGTAGTTTCCAGCATGCCCTCAAGAGCTCCCCTTGCATTCAAAACCTCCTAGAAAAGCTCTTCAGACTTTCTGGGAGTGCACAGAGGAGTTTCCCCATGTCTCTTTGGCCTTTTAATCATAGGGTCATAAAGGCTGGAAAAGACCACTAAGTCCAACCACCAACCCATCCCCACCATGCCCCTCAGTGTAACATCTACCCTGATCTTGAATGCCTCCAGGGATGGTGAATCCACCATATCCCTGGGCAGCTTGTTACAATGCCTTACCACTCTTTCTAAGAAGAAATTTCTCCTAATATCCAGCCTGACTCTCATGGTACTCTCTCTGCAGTACTGTGTCCATATGAGCAATGCAGATGCACTGATGGATATGTTTCAACAGTAGCCAAACATGGGGGTCAGTCAAGAAGTAAGCCAATGGACATCCCTGCAGAGCTGAACCATTCCTATTGCTCTCTTCTCCCCTGTTTATGAGTCTTTTCCTCTCCCTTCAGAACTACCTTCAGCAGCAGAACAGCTAGTTCAGGAGCTTTTCACTACAGCATGGAGTTCATTTAGCATAAACAACGTTCATTTCTTGGAATTTGTCAGATATTTGACCTTTGAATAACTGGGGAAAGGTGTACAATATGTCAGCTAAACTGTGATAATGCAAGCAAACAAAAAAAAAAATGCAAACCATTCTCTCTACAGCAGAAAAAAAAAAAAAATCAGGCATACTCAGCACAATAGGGGCAGCTATTTGGCAGCCCATAGCCCTTCCCGTGGGACCACTCTTATCTGTTCCTAAAGGAACTGCCACCATCACATTACATTATAAAGTTCCTTTCCCTGTATGTCGCTAAATAAACTGTTCTAATACCCATCAGATGGACTGATCCCAACTGCTCAGAAGATGGATTGCTGTATCACAGATCAGTATCAGATCCTGACGTAACACTGAAGAGCTTTTCCTCCTCCAGTTCCCAGTCCTTACGATATCCTATTTCACAAGAGTAATTGTTAGCAATCCCCAGCAAACAGCTCAGAGGCTGAAAATGACATCTAGAGATGAGATCCGCTCCTACTCCGAAGGATTTACACCAGCTGGCTGAGCACGCAAATAGAGAAAAATATTGCCTCCAAGTTATATTGATGAGGCTGGACGTTTTGTGGTTCCTGGGGTGGTGGCAGCTCATAGAGAACAGGTGATCTCAGCCTTTTCTCTGTTGGGTTGATTACAATGGACCCCCTGCAGAGCTGACATCCAAGATCTTTGAGATGAGTAGCCTGGGATTTATTGTCCTCTGAAACCAAAATACCATGTTGCTGCTAAAGGTTGCACTTTCCACCAAGGAGTAGCAGGGCAGTGTGAAGAGGATGCTATGAAAATGTTCTGTGCAGCTCTAGGTGTCAAGGCTGCATTTTTCCTTGTGATAATGCAGTTTACCTGTGTTCCAAGGTAAAACTGATCGTCTGGCCCTTATCGTGTGTTAAAAGCAAAAAGTCAATGAACCTTAAATGGAATTGTTAACTTCCCAGCAAGATTCATGTTATACTTCCTCCTTCAGTTAATCAGCTGCAGCCTATCCTTCAGCCTCACAGGGGTCTGCCAGGGGTCTCTTCTACAAAGGACAGCCAAAGGTCAGTCTCCATCAGTCTGCTGTCCCTGGCCAGAGCCAGCGCTTACCTAGTAAAGTGAGTATGAACTGCAGTAAAACCTCTACAAAATATTCCTACTTTAGTCAGAAGGGCTGCATTTCCCACTGGTAAAATGCACTGTATTTGTTCTGGCATAGGAAACATTTTCTGCATTCATAAGATCTCATGTCATGGAGATCTGCATTGAGCTATATGCTTGGTGAGTAAGGAGCTGCAGCCAGGACCACTACAAATATAAATCTTTTCTTACTATTTCCATAAGCACAAGCCTGCCAGCCCTTGATTTAGAGATTACATTGGTGTTATTTATTTTTTTGTGCTGCCAGAAGCCACCAAGCAAGTGTGCATGGTGTGGCTCATTCATGCACTGTCTCTCATTGTATGGAGCCCCAGAAATATCCTGGAGTGGCAGGTTACGATTCTTCATTCCAGGCAGATCTTCTTTCCTTATCTAATGTCCTTTGTCTCTCTACAATTTTTTGCCAGCACCTAATGTGGATACCGTAAGCTGGGAAACATGGTGGATGCTCTCATAAAGCTGGAGAGAGCATAGCAAGAGGCTTGTGGTATTGACCACATCTGGGACCAAGAATGATGCACACTCAGCACCCATCATACTTATTTTGGCCTACGTCTTCATATCCAAGAAGGTTTTCTAGGTGTCTCATCAGCTCAGAGGTCATTGTGCATTGCTTGGGTACACGGAGAGGGCTGAGCCAAAGAGACCCCATTGGCACTGCAGGGTAATGCTGATAGGGTATGCTATAAAGCACCACAGCTACATGAAATATAGTAGTAAATGCCTACTACAAGTCCATAGTCCACCCTCTTTTGAATTTCAGCTTTTCTTCTCTCCAGACTAGTGAACTCAGGAGTTGGCCTCAATCCGTATACGTCCCTTCCAACTCAGGATATTCTATGATTCTATGAATCTCACCCCACCTGGCCACACACACCAGCCTATAGAGCCCAAACAATGGCACACACACTGTAAAAACTACTTATCCTACACACCTGGATACTCATGCAGCCCAGCAGCTAAATGAGACTATTCCATGAGCACGAGTAACAGAGACATATTTGGGAGCTAAACATCCTGTAGTTCAGAAGGGACTGCCAAAAGGAAAAATTCCTCCTTTGATTCAGATTCTACAGGCTTTTAGCAGCTGGAGACATCCCAGGGTCTTGCTGCTGTTTATTACTCTTCCCTCCTTACTCCCCCCTGAGATAGATGCATCTCTGAGTAGGACAGGCCAGGGATCACCACCCCTTGTTCCCAGTGCAAACTCTGAAGTCCACTGTTTTGTGATCACAGAGGCTTTCACTCCCATTTTGATTCCTCTGACAGAACCTGATTTCCAGTGTGTGCTTCTGAGTCCTCATCAATCCGTAGAAGTGGACTGCACTGGGTCAAGCCAGTGGGGATTACTCAGGTTCCCTGGTACTTAATTCATTTCTCTGCCTTACCACTCTCTTCATGACATGCTTTTGCCAACCCTGAGGTTGCCCAGGAAAGTGGTGCAGTCACCACCCCTGGTAAATGGGGATGGTTTAGTAGGCATGGTGGTGATGAGTTGACAGTTGGACTAGAGGATCTTCACAGTCTTTTCCAATCTCAATGATTCTATGATTATATCTCTTGGATCCTGATGCAACCCAGATCGTCTTCCCAAACACAAATCCCTGCAGCAACCCCTTTTCTGCAACACCAAAGAGGGAAGGCTTTCCTTTGCAGACATAGTCATGACTTTTCCATATCTGCTGACAAACCTGGGAGGCTCCAAGCACATCTCCTCATCCTTCTGCACTTTAGCAACCACCAGGATTCAACTCCTGTCCCACATCAGTCACCAGCATGGGCGTCAGCTCCCCTGAAGGAAATGCATACAAGGTGCTGAGGGATATTATTACACTGACAGCTGGATTTACACTTTCTCCATCTGGACCAGACGCCACTTTTCACAGCTTATTGCTCTGCTTTGTGTCCAGAACTGCTTCCCCCTCCCTCTTCTCCCTTTATGTATAGATATTTTATTGCAAACACTCTGGCTTTTTACGACCGGATTTTTCACGCTCTAGCCCACTTCCCCCATCCATTCTGTTGTCACTTTTACCGTTAGCTGCTCCTGGATAAAAATAACAAGAAGGGCTAGGTTTTGTGAGATGGTCTCCATGCTTATGGGAACCTACAGAGAACAAGGAGAAGATGATATTAAATAATAAGGCTACCTGTCAGGAGGAGCAGCTAATAATAATAATACACTGGGTGAAGAGACTGGTGTGTTGTAACTTGCTATTTAATTGAAATGCTGCTCCACTCTTATTTAAGGCCCTATCTTAGGCAGAGAGCAACTGGGTGTTCATCACAAAGTCCGTCCCAACTTGAAATGGGAGCAAGTAGATGCTGTTTTAATTCCCCATCCAAATAATCCCTGATTCCACACTTAACGCAAATAATGGAGATCAGCCAAGAAGATCTGATTGAGATAATCAAGATAATGGATTAAAATCATTGAGGTAATGGCCTCAAGTTGTGCCAGGATAGGTTCTGGTTGGATATTAGGAAATATTTCTTCTCAGAAAGAGTGATGAGGATGCCCAGGGCAGTGATGGAGTCACTGTATCTGGAGATTTTCAAGAAACAGGTAGATGTGGCCCTTAGGGACATGGTTTAGTGGGCATGGTGATGATGGGTCAACAGATGGACTAGATGATTTTAGCGGTCTCTTCCAACCTTAATGATTCGACGATTCTATGAACTGGTGAATGTGCTGTTATAGCACATATTGACACATGGCCAGTATCAATGAGCTGTTATTGCAGCTGGCCCCCTTCTGGACTGAACATTACTCATATTGTACGGCCTTGTAGGACTGTTCCTTATGGGACAAGATGTCCGTTTTACAGCCAAGAACCTTGCTAATGTTCTTGTTTACTTACAAAAAAGCCACCATAACTTATCCTTCACAGCAGTTCCCACCTGCTGAACTGCTGTCTGCTGGCCTCTCCCTGCTTGTCCTCCTTGCTCAAAGCTGCTCTCCTGATTTTTCTTTTAGTAGATTGCCATTTTCTGATAAAAAGGAAGAGAACTCTGTATAAAATGACTTGGGTATCACTGCTTCAGTAACACCATGAGCAAAATCCATTTCATTTCACTGCAGGCACCCAACAGTTAAACATTAAGTCTGGGCTCATCATTTAAGCTCCTTCTCTTGATCTTATCTAAATAGATCATCTCATACATATTGTAGCTGAGACTGAAAAAAAAATCCTACGAATATGGAAGGTTCTCTTTTAAACCTGTGAATATTGTCCAGATAACATGGGCTATGGTAAGTTAAGACTTTTTTGGCACAAGATTCACTTCCTTGCAGAGAAGGAAAGACTTAATTTAGGTACTACATTTTTTTTCTTGAAAACAATGCTTAGAAATAACTGGTCAGCATTTGTCACAAGCATGGAAGGTTTTGTAGCAGTTCATGAACTCACGAATGATGCAGATGATGCAGCAGTTCAGCTCCATGTATAAGACTTTCGTTTATATTTCACACTAATCAAAGATAGTAAAGTTGCATTTTTTTTTTCTTTCACGTGAATTACACTGAGAGCATCAAAGGCAGAATGACACAAGTGTGATTTTAATTGGCAGGAAAGCATGGCTTCCAAGTTGACAGGAAAAGATTTTCCTGTCCAAATTGGATTCATATCATTATATGCGTATTTTTTAGTTTCCTGGAAAGTGGAATATTTCCAAACATGGTGCACAGCCAATGGGACTGACATTTTATCAGCTCCACAACCAGCAACAGCACAACAGACATTGATAACAGCTGCAACACTTTGCCATGGGCAGCACCCAAGTTCCCTTGCTCATGGGGTTAATCACTGTGTGAACTCACCCAGGGCTTGAAAAATGGCAGGTTCAAGAGTTCCTGGCCTGTAATCCTGGCCAGGTTTCACTGAAGTTTAACTTGTACTCAGTTAAACCACTTTAAGCCCACGTTTATTTCAAAGAATGTCATGTTTGCTGAAATAGCACTTTCCCATGGCCCTTATATTTTAGAAAAGAAAGGACAATAATCTGAATAATTCCAATTGCAACAGTTGGTCTTTCATATGCGTATCCTTGATTTTACATGGGCAACTGTGCAACCTTCCTACCCAAGCAAAGGTCAAGTGCACATTATATATCCTCGTATCTAATAAAAGTATCTCATGTCAGAAATAGCCTGGAAACAGGAGATAAAAACACAGATTTAAAATATCTTCAACCCAGTTGGTTCAGCTTCATCTTTCACCTTCAAGGTTCAAAGAACATCAGCAGTCCTCAGGTAAACAAAATAAAGCATTACTGGCACTGGGAATTCACTTTAGGTTTAACTATAAACAACTCCAGGCGTGCTGATGTAAAGAAATGTGGAGGTAAGATAATCCAGTATATTTACTCTGCTCTGTAGGAAACCCACACAAAACCCATTTCATTATGAGACATGCTCTAGTTCTGTTCTCCATTTTTCAGCCATCAATTAGATGGAGCTACCCAAGGCCACATCTGATCTTTTTGCTTTTCTCCTTCATGATGTGTTTCGGACAAAATTAATAAACAAATGTCAAGAGCTTTTTACGAAGTGTCTTTGCAAATGTATATGGAGGCAGTGGAATTTTCTTGCAATAACAGTCTTATGGCTGGAGTTGTTTAAATGTAGACAAGGCACTCGAGAATGAAGCAGGGAGAGTCCCGTTCTGCTCCTGCTGGGGCATGTGGACAGGATGACCTAACGAGCCTTTCCCATCTGCCACCCCTATGGTTCTCTGAGAAATCGAATCCCAGGAGACCCAGGGCCTGATCCTGAGAGGTGAACCCAGAGGACTAGACTTCACCCTACTTAGACTTACTATAAATAAGCTTGTGTCAGACCCAGTTCCTGGCATTTGCCTTTTTCTCAGTCCTTTCAGTCAGCCCCTCTTGGCATTTAACAATGTGATTTTTCCAGTGAAATATGGATTGCTTTCACTTCCACATTTTTCCCAGCTGTCTGACTCTGAAACGTGAGCTGACTTGGTTAAACCTGAGGTGCCAACACTAGAGAGATGGGCAAAGATTAACAAATAAATAAATTAATCCCACTTCAAATTATGCAAATATTTGTGCAAAGGAAAAAATGAATCTGCCTCTGCCATGCCTACCCTCCTGCTGAGTTTATAGTAAGGATGCCAACAGATGAAGTTTCTGGCAAGAAACCTGGGGTAAAGAGGACACATTAAGAGAATTTTTAAAAAGATTTCAGGAAGGTTAATTTTAATTGCACAACTCATCTTCTACATGTCATTAATCTCATCAAAGATCAAAGACATTGCTGGGTAATCTGTGTATCCAACAAAAAGTTAACCAGACATGAAACTGTCACTAACAGAAATATTTACTACAGCCAGATGAAAAATAATATCCAATAATTTCTACAATCAAAAAAAGCCTTCATGCCATAGGGAAGAAATTGAAAACAGAAGTGGAGACTAGAATCCTGAAATGTGTTGTGTAACTGAATTACATTCTCAGTCTTCCTTTCAGTTTTTTTCATAAGTGCCTTCCAGTCTGGGGAAAGTGTTTGGCAATATTTTAGAGCTAGCAACAATTGTGTGTGGGCAACTATTCGTTTGAATGGAATCAGCCATTTTCCATCAAACTTGGAGTTTACAGAAGAACTTCCAATTTTTCACATAATGATTTTTAGCCAGAAAAATGCCCTTGAACAGACACTTCAGTCAATATAATGGAAGTTAGTAATTAAGTCTAAAGAGACTTGCTGATAATTTGGAAATTATTTGCATTCAGATTTCAAACACGGACAAAACTGGAACTCATGGTTCCATAGAGGAGGTGACAGATGGACACAGCAAACATCTGCACAGAAGGGGCAGTTGAACTATGTGTAGATCACAAGATGACCAAATTGAATGAAGAGAAGGCAGACCTGATGTCCTGGCAGATTATAAAGATCTGGAGAGATTTCTGGTTCTCTGAGACCTTCTCAGCATGGATTTTGCTGTCCATTGGTGTCCATCTTGAATAGCCCAATTTATACAATCAAAGAGAAGACAACAAAGATGTCCTCCATGTCCTGGTGTGTCTGTGTTCAGTATCCTCCACTCAAGAACTGTGTCTAGAAGGCTGAGTTGCTCCTGGTGGAAAATATTACCAGGTCCACAGTCAGTTCTCTCAGTACTTCATGACTGGACTGTGCCCTGAGCTTCCAAACAGCCTGAGTCAGTTTTGAGATTTGGCAGTTCATTACAGAGATCATTTGTGGAAAAGAATTTAAAAAAAAAAAAAAAAAAGAGAGAGAGAGAGAGAGAGATAAACAATCAGCAATATTGAGAAACACATTTGTGGAAAAGCTGAGACCACGCTGGAGAATGAATACAGCATGGTCTCCTAGTGACCCGGTGAGTAGGCACAGCAACAGGTCACTGGTCATTGAGCTCAGGGATGATTGGAGCAGGCTGAAGAAAGATCCCACCAGCACAGACATCAAAGCAGGCTATGACAGGGAAGCTACAGTGCTATCCAGCACCACCTAACTAAGATGTGGTGGACCTGATGTCCACAATGGCAAATGACACAAGTCATGTATTCAGTCCATTCCATGCAATGTCCTTCACAAAGGTACCAATTCCAAGAGGTAGAAACTAATATCTACTTAACTAAGCCCTGAGAGAAGCAGATGAACAGGCAGCAAGAGTAGAAGTAATTAGGGCTACTTGTGCTTTCTGGATTCATTCCTCTGCACCCATTTATGTTGCCATGAATGGAGACTACGCCTCTTCAAAGGAAAACCGTGTTCCTACCTCAGCAAGTGGCAAAATGCCCAGCAATTTCAATGACGGCAGAAAAAAGCCTTGTGAGAAAAGGGCAAAGAAGAAGGGGAACAAATTCACTGTTGCCATAAATGTGCTTGCATGCTGGCTTTCTATCTGCAGAGACTTTGCATGAGCTCACCTCATCCCCATCACCACAAGCCGGTATCTGGGTGGTCAGGGCAGCGTTCAGTACATGCTGAATGTATATCAATAAGCCTCTGAGCATCAGAGCTCTGCTGTGCTCACAGGGGAGGTCCCCTGTGCTAAGATCTCCCATGTTAGGTAGTGCTCAGGAGATGTGCACAGACTGTGCCAACCCAATGCCAGAACCAGGAGACAAATGAGGGAATTCAGGCATGGGGCTGGGAGCTTCCCAGCACTGCTGTGCAGCATCATCTTTCAAGGTTTGCTCATTCTCTATTGATCTCAGAGCCTGTGCATGCTGCTCTCTTGTAACACAGCATTACAACATGCTGCTGACAACACACAAAGAAAAGTGAGTGCTGGAGGTGTGGGATTTGGATATTAGTTCAATGCACCACTTTGCTCTAATGTCCAGTTGCCCAGGTGAGGGAACAGAGCCCAGGCTCCAAGGTAAGCCTTCCAAGAAAGGATGCTGGAGTCTCCAGCTCTTGACAGTTCACTTGATGAGACACCCTGAATTGTACTAATTACTGGTGAGGCTGCATCTTGAGTACACTTCTTAGCTTTGGGCCACTCACTACAAGAAAGACACTGAAACACTGGAGTGTGTCCAAGGAAGGGCAGTGAAGCTGTGAAAGGTCTGAGGCACAAATCTTATGAGAAGCAGCTGAGGGAACTGGGACTGTGTAATCTGGAGAAGGCTCAAGGGAGACCTTATCAGTGCAGGTAGAGGTTGGCCTCTTCTCCCAGGTAATAGTGGAAGGACGGGAGGTAATGACCTCAAGTTGTTCCAGGGGATGTTAGGAAAGATTTCAGAATGAGTGATAATGCATCGGACTCACCATCCCTGTAGGTGATCAAGAAAGGAGTAGATATGGCACTGGGGGACATGGTTTAGTGGGCATGGTGGGAGTGGATCAACAATTGAAGTAGATGATCTTAAGGGTCTTTTCCAACATTAATAATTCTATGATTCCACAAAAATCCTGGTCTGCTCAGCAGCCTTCACGCTAATCAGCAGAGAAATGTGGCTAGAACCAAGCAAACAGGCACTGGCTCTACTTTGGCAGGTTTATCAGCCCAGCTTGGCCTGCTGGCTTGTTAGCACCACATGATACTCCAGTGTATGGGAGGATGTGATCTGTAAATCTCAGCTGACACATAACGATAATTACTCTTCATTTTCCTTCCTCCCCAGCTAAGTACGTATTTAGCCTGGTGGCACTGAAACGGTTTCCCATCTTGTGTAGTTGCAAACCTGGAAATCATACAGAAAAAAAATAGCACACAATAGTCTCCAATAGACTTGGAGATATAACTGTGTTCCTGGTGACATATGAATCTTTTTTCTTTATTTTCCCCTGGTGTTTGACAGCCTTTGAGGGGAAAGAGGAAGAAATATTTTTTTTAAGTGGAAAGAGCAAGACAGGTGCAACATGAGTTCTTGTTTTACTGAGCTGTAGCTGTCAGGAGAAGTTGTAGGATATTGAATTCTCTGGCATTTCTCTCCAGCTCTCTTGTATAAATAAAGTAAGTCTGAACCATTGAGCAAAGGCTTTGTGTCTTAGGGAACTTTGCGTTTCTTTAGAGTACTCTTCACAGGGAAGGAATGCAGCTCCAGAGCTGGACAATTTGCTTTATACCATCCTTCTGGTTGACGTGACTGTGGATAAACAATGTGACTCTGGAGCCAATAGTGAAAGAAGGGCAAATTCTTCTTTGAACAGTTGCACCACTAACTCATCTGCTCTGAGGCCTCCTGCCCAACTCCTGTCCAGCTCACCAGTGGGCTCTTTGGAAAGTGGAAAAGACCCTAAAAAGGCCACAGAGACCTAGCTCATCACCAACGCTGTCACAAGAACTCCCACTCCATTGTTCTCAATAGGGCAGAAAACTCCAAGACAATTGTACTTTAGGCCAGCTCTCGTCATCCCTCACCTTGCAGAGTGACAAATCTATATGATGTGGTTGTGAGACCAGACATGGAGGATAAGAATAGTAACATTATACTGAATAATGAATGAATGTTGTGTTTTCTTATGGATTTGTCTGAGAGGAATGAAAAAGGATTAAATAGTTTGTATTCCGTCACCATCCTCCTGATTGAGCGGCCTAAAATATAGTAGAGACTGAGATTTCTAGATTAAAACATACGAAGTTAGCTGCTCCCATATAAGTTTAACATCTTAGTGTATTAACAACTCAGTGTATTAATTTGATATCAACACATCCCCTTCACCAATAAGCGTTCAGACATGTTCTTCCTATATATGTCTTCTTAGCATTTGAAAGCCATTTTTTAACTAACTCCTACAATGGCCTTACTTCCAATGGTGGAACCTCCATTCATGCCCTGATAATCATGTTTGTTACAGGTTTCTCAGTCCTAGAAGGCTACATTTGAATGTTATCCCCACATCTATGCTCAAAAAGAATGATATCAAGAGAGGAGTGAATGGCCAGGCTGCCTATCTACATCGAGCCCATGGTCAGCATACCCTCAGTGCTATTGCATCTACATTCAATGTAGATGTCTCTACAGTGTCAGTTCCTTCAACATGGAGGATGAGATGAAAACAAAAGATAATCACGTCCTTTTTTTCCACTCAAGTAAAGCTTTCCTTGACTCCATCCAAAATGCTTTTGTTCCCCAAGCTATGTGTACACCAGTGTGTCTGGACACATCAGACATCCCATGGGACTAGCAGGAGAACAAGCTGGGTGAGTCAGCATCCTGCCTCCAAAAGTGGACGCCCAAGTAAGAGCATAGGCTTAGGAAAAATACATAACAATATTTCCTTAAAAAACTTCTCAGCATTCAACAGCCCGTGGGCTGGGAATTTTCCAGGTAAGAAGAGGGATTTCTGCACGTGAAATTTTCTTACAGCTTTTTCCAATTCGTTCATGAGCCTTCAGGTCTACAACATCCTGCAGCCAGGATCTCCACAGTTTTATGGTGATATGTGAACAACCACTTCTTTTTGCTTGTTTTCCTCTTGTCCTTTGGTATCTTCTTCTGATATCTGTTCCCCCCCCCCCCCCCCCCCCCCCAGTCCTTCCATTGCAGAGTTTGTGAAGTTTCATCCCCATTCTCCTTTTCTGTGCCACTTGGGAGCAATATTGTCATATTTCCCCTCATTCTTTGCTTTCCAGCCTAAGAAGTCCTAAAATTTGGCAGCACTGGCACTTCTTGTCCCATTCCTGGAGGTGTTCAAGGTCAGGTTGGATGGGGCCTCCCTCCGTGGCAGGGAGGTTGGAACTAGATGATTTTTAAGCTCCCCTCCAACACAAGCCATTCTGTGATTCTATGCTTCTTTCCAGAGAAGGTCAGCAGAGGGAGCTGACGGTCCAAGCCCTTTCATCAGCTTGCGTCTGTGCATTTCAGCTTCTAACATTCTAAATATAAAACAATGCCCATTGTTTCTCCCAGCTGCGAGTATGCGAGATTCAAGAGAATACAATCAAATATCCAATTAAGGCAATGCACTCAAAAGGAAGAATAGCAGTACTTAGGAGAATGCTTTATGTTGAACAAAGGCAAATTTCAGGGCTTGTCATAAAAACAAGAGAATGAGATAGGAAAGACCAAAAATCCTGGTTCAGAATGACCCTTCGATCATTGCATGTTTGGGGGAAGTTTGGATTAACCTGAAAAATCAAAGAATGCAACTGCAGACAGGGATGGAATAGAGTTGAATATGGGAATGTAATGGGGTTGGGAACAAGGATGCAATGGGGTTGAGGAAGGGGATATCATGGAGTTGGAGATGGGGATGCCATGGAGTTAGGCACAAGGATGCTATGGAATTGGGGGTGGGATGCAGTGAAGTTGAAAACAAGGATGGAATGTCTTGCCTTGAATATCAGATTGTGAGGACCTGCAGGAAGACATCTTGTCTTCTGATTGAAATTGCTTTTAATTCTTGGAGAGATTGTCTGAACTGGGAGTATTCCTTGCATTGGTGGTTATAGAAAACTCCAGATGACATGACCGAGACTTTACAACATTTTAGCCTTGCCACATATTCAGCTAAGAGAAAATAATAATAATAATAATAAATCTAAAATTACCTCAGTTTCCCATGTATTCCCCAGATTCTAGGGCATGTTTTCTAAACCCTACAGTTTTTCTTCACTGTGAGCAAACTTTGTCTTAAGGTGGACATCAGCTGGAGTACTGCGTCCACATGTGGACCCCTCAGTTCAGGAGAGACTTGGACCTGTTGGAGCATATCCAGAGGAGGTCCACAAATAATTCAAGAAACGGATCCTCCGAGGACAGGCTGAGGGAGCTGGAGCTGTTCATCCTGGAGAAGGGAGACCAGAAAGTGATCTTTCAGTATGTGAGGGAGGCTATAATAAAGAAGGGGACAGACTCTTCAGCAAGAGCTGTTCTGATAGGACAAGACAAATGGTTTCAACCTAAAAGGGGGCAAATTTAGATTGGATATAAGGGAAAAGATAGTGAGGCAATTGAATAGGTTATCTAGAGAGGTGGTGAAGACATTCAAAGTCAGTCTGGACCAGGCTCTCGGCAACCTGATCTAACTGTGGGTGTTTCTATTCATTGCAGGGGAGTTAGAGTACCTGATCTTTAAAGTACCCTTCCAACTCAAACAATTATATGATTCTATGAGTCTACAACCCAGCATCTAGTGGAGACTGCCCAATGAGACGAGATTTTCGTAGGGTTTACCATGAGATTCAGAGCACAGAAAGCATTAGCTGCAAGTCCTGAGCTCCCCCTGTATCTCCAGGCTGAGCCCTGGGCTCTGCGGGAAGCAGAACGCAGGAGGAGACCCAGGGCCTGACAGCTTCCAGTCCTCCGGAAACTTTAGGGAAATGAAAGGGAAAAAAAAGTCTGCTTTGGGTCTGCTTTGGAGCCAAACCAGCTCATAAAGAAAAAGAAGAAAAAATAATAATAATAAAAAAAATAGAAATAAAAAATCCTTGATGACATTTCCCGCTAACCGGAAAGCCTGCTTTCTTTTCCAGCAAACTCTCACTCCCCCATCACCTCTGGT
Source organism: Perdix hodgsoniae (assembly GCA_035772895.1). Classification (NCBI taxonomy): domain Eukaryota; kingdom Metazoa; phylum Chordata; class Aves; order Galliformes; family Phasianidae; genus Perdix; species Perdix hodgsoniae. The sequence continues at coordinate 2,654,951 of JAPSGF010000042.1, forward strand.
TCTGGCGTTCCCCAGGATGCACGTGCTTTGGCTGGGTTTTATTTAATCCTCAGCACTGAGGAGCCTCGCTTCTTGTTTCTGGCAGCTGGATTCCACCACTGGGTAATTCTGTGGCTAAACTGTTTAAATAATGTTAATGGCTTTACAAATTCACTTTCAAAACAGCCCGAAGTGTAAAGCCAGCACAGCTGAAGCAGCATGCTGGAGCTTAGGCATGTTTATATAAGAGTGGGTGCTGTGTAAGCTGTCAGAGTGCTCCATGCAAACTATTCACAAGCCAAGAACCAGGGACTTCTGCCTATTAGATACATCTCCTGCACTGCAATAGAGTAGGTGCTTACTGCAGCAGGGCAGGGTTTGATAGCCAGCACAACTTGGAGGCTTTGGAGTTTTGTGGTTTTGTTTTTCTTGGCAGCATGCTCCCACTCTGTGACAGGTGCCACTGAAGAAAACAATAGTATCTCCATTGGTATTTTCTTCAGGTTTTTGAAACAGCAGTAAGTAAAAAAAGGAAAAGAAAAAGAAAAAAGGAAAAGAAAAAAGAAAAGGAAAAAGAAAAGGAAAAAAATAAAAAGGAAAAAGGAAAAGAGGAAGGGGGAAAGGGGAGAGGGAGAGGGAGAGGGAGAGGGAGAGGGAGAGGGAGAGGGAG
>JAPSGF010000042.1:2659919-2711255 GCA_035772895.1 Perdix hodgsoniae
GAATTGGCTGAAGTTGGCAGGGGTCCATCAGGTCCAACCTCTGCTCAAGCAGGGACACTCAGAGCATAGTGCTCAGTACCACATCCAGGAAGCTCCTCTCCAAGGAGGATGTTTGTGGGCAAAAAATGTCAGGGAGCTATTGTAAATATTGCAAAGGGAAGAAAAGACTGAGCAAAGTTAAAATGGATCCTGCAACTTTCTGATCCAAAGGGTAAAATAAGCTGTTTATTATTATTTATTCTTCATCCTTTCTGTTTTACTGTCTCCAACATTTTCCTCTGCTTTGTCTAAGTGTAGCTTTGGTTTGTTCTCATCCCAACCACTATCCCTTGGGTGAGCCTTCCTCCCTCTCTATACAAAGCCAGCTTGTTCAGACCTCTGGGGACTGCCAAAGGCTGGAAGAGGCTGCAGAAATCCCCATGGCCCTTGTTGCAGAGTTAAGTTCCTGGAAGGAAGGGGCAGGGGTTAACAGGGGTGATTCAGAGACTTATCTGTGAAACATTGGCTGTCATTTCAGATCCAACATTCCATGCTGCCTCCCTGCATTGCTTCTCCTTTTCCATGTCCCTGGCAGGTGAACAAAGAGAAGGTAACGCACTCTCCAGGAGCTTGGTTGATTATTGCTTCCCAGTATGATCGCATCTCTCTGCATGGGAGGTTCAGCTGCTCTAAGTAACAAGCTATGCTGCTTCTTCCATATGGGAAGGATTGGAAGCAGCTTAAGCGGAGGTTTAAAATGCAGATTAAATGGATGGGCTGAAACCAGATCTCAGTTTGGAACCACCATGAAAACATCAGCTCAGGTTCTGACAAGCTGAAAGTTTGAATTGAGTTGCCTTCCAGGATTTTTCAGGCTGGAAAAAAAAAAAAAAAGAAAAAAAAAAAGAGATGAGCAATAGGAGAGATGACAGAGATTTATATAACCACATAAAGCAGAGAAATGGTAAGCAGAGTCTGACTTTTCATGGCCTATTTAATGCAGGAACAGGCCTTCCCTTGTTCCCTTCCCCATCAAACCAACACGAGGAAGCTGCAAAGCAAACACAAGACTGTTTCTCATGTAATGTGTGGTCAAACTGTAAAATTCCTTGCCACAGGATTCTGTGGGTGCTAAAACCTTCAGAAGCCAATAGGACAGTAGGTCATGGAGAGAAATCCACTGGGATTCACTAAATAAATGAAACAAATTTCTCTCCAAAAAATCTTCAGTGCACAAGTATTGGAGGCAGGGAGAGTACTTGAAGAAAAAGCATCATGAGTATATGGTGTGTATATGTAGACATTATAAAGCTTTAACTCCTCTCTCAATTCCCAGTTCAGACAGACCTTATCCTGTGATACAAATGTAAGTGAAGGGAAAATCCCCATTCACCACCACCACTGTTTCCCTGAAATGGTAAAGTCCTAATTTCTGGTCATACATGATCTATAGAATTATAGAATCATTAAGTTGTATAAGACCTCTAAGATCATCTAGCCCAACTATTGACCCAGCACCACCATGTCCACTAAACCATGTCCCTCAGTACCACATCTTCCAGGGACACTGATTCCACCTCTTCCCTTGGCAGATGAAGGTCCTACATGCAATAAGTTGGTTTGATTTTGGTGTTTCACCACCAGACTTCCAGCATCTTTGGCTGTCCTTAATCTTGCCTTGAGCATGGCAAATGGTCTACAGAGGGACTGCAAAGGTCCCTTTTGACCTGAATTATCGAACCACTCTATGATCCTTGGTGTTTATTTGCAGCCATTGTTGGATTCCTTCATCACTTCCTTGGCTGTAGATTGGTCTAGCCCCACAGGGCTACACACATAACAATGCAACAGTGTTCTGGTGTGATCAAATTACAAGCACAATCTGTAAGTCTGTCCTTACATCACTTGTATAGATCACATTCATAGAATTATAACATTGTTAGAATTGGAAGGGACCTTTAAAGGTTGTCTAGTCCCACTGCCCTGTAATGAATAGGGACATCTACAGCTAGGTCACTGAACCCCATTCAGCCTGACCTTGAATGTCCCCAGGGATGGGTTATCCACCATATTTTGGGGCAATCTGTCTGTCACCTTCTTTTTATAGATTCCCTCCAGATACTGAAAGCTGCTCTCAGGTCTCCTTAGAGCCTTCTTTTTTCAGACTGAAGAGCCTCAGATCTCTCAGCCTGTCCTCAGAGGGGAGATGTTCCATTTCTTGGATCATTTTTGTAGCCCTCTTCTGGACGTGCTCTAACAGGTCTCCTGTACTGAGGACTCCACATCTGGACACTACTCCAGTTGAGATCTCATCAGGGTAGAGGGGCAGGATCACCTCTTTTGACCTGCTGACCTCACTTCTTCTGACGTAGACCAGGATACAGCTGGCTTTCTGGGCTACAAGAGCACATTCATGTCCCTGATATGCCACTCTTTAAATTAAAGAACGACCAAAACAGGCTCAAGACATTGGTGACATCAGGGTCCTCTGCAAGGTAAGTTGAAATGGTGACTTAAGGAACTCCCCACTTTTCCTCATTGCCCATAGCTGTCCAGACACATACGGAGACAGTAACATTTTCCAACTGATCCAACTCAGCTGCTGATGCTCCCAAGCCTCACAATCATTCAACATTAATAAAATACTCCATTCCCTTGAATGTGTCTTGCAAGTTCAGTCTTGCCTCAAGGGAACTGCGGCACAACTCAGCTTTAACCAAAATAAACTGTTCTGGCACGAGTTCCTGTTTTTCAAGATACGGCTTTAAAATACTCAGGAGCAATTTTTCCCCTTCCTTGCTCTTACAGACAGCATGGGCTCAGTTGTATAAGTTTCAAAGATTGTCACCTCCAACACCATAGTGTCCCCAGAGCACCCATGTATTTATTTTCTCGTGAGAGACACTTCCGTAGTCAGTGGAGATTTATAAGTTGAAAACAGACAAGATTTTCCATGGCCTGTAAACTGGTGGAAAAATCAGAGGAACAAAGACAGCTCGGGGCTTCAGAGCTGTAAAACAACACTCAGCTCATGTGATTTTAAATGCTTTGGACTTTATATCAATATTGTTCTTCCATCAGGGAGTGTAGGAAGAGGGACTCAACAGCAAGAGAAATCTTACTGAAAAAAAAAGAACCACAAGCCTGGGTAATCCCTGTGAATAAAAACAAAGCTGCATCATAGGCTGTATTTACCAAATGAAACCAGGCAAACTTTATTCCCAAGGAGATATCAGAGTGGTCACAGATGTATTTTGGAAATTCCCCAAGTGCATCCTTTCGTCGTCTTCTCTTTTCTCTTTCTCGGAGGAACAGAGCTCTGAGTACTATAATCCAAATTTCACCTCCCACTCCGCTCCTCCTGTTATTTTAACTTTAGGCATAGCAATCCTTTGAAAAAGTGCCCTGTTCCCACTGCCTGGGAGCTATGGGAAAAAGCTATCTTGGTCCTATCAGGAATGTGCTTCGCCTCTGCCCTGTGGTTGTGCTGCCTTCGGAGAAATTGGTGTCACAAAGCAGGAGAGAAGGACAAGCCATGACTTTCCCTCAGAAAAGGTGGGAATGAATGGGGATTAGTGGATTATGCTGTTCTGTCCCTTTTATTTTTCAGAACTGGAGGACAGTTTGAGAGGGTTGGTTGTTGTTTTTTTTCCTACTTCTTTGGGATGGGAATGTTTTAGAGATGCAGAAAATTTAGGACAATGGGACACAGGACTTCAGAAAACTCATGCCCTGTGATGCAGATGGAGATAAGCTGAGATGCTGGACATCTAGAAACCTTTATCAGCAACTGAATTAAGACCTTCTGTGCTTGTCTCTCCTGCCTTGCTCTCCAGAGGCTACAAGGGAAGCTCAGACACCTGGTACACAAGGAGACATGAATATGGAGACCTCTACATATGTGGGTTTCCATCCATCATCAAATGCCATCCTAGAGTCAGTGAATTTCCACCAACACAGACAAAGGTTTTGAGGAGAATCAGGAGCGTGGGCATTGCACAGTAAGAGATGAGTGAGGATTAGCAGATTTTGTAGCTTAAATTTGCTGTGGAACGTAGCTGACACAGCTTCTGTAAAGTTCATCTTTAAATCCAAAGACCCTTCAAAAGTGAAAGAACTTAAGCTAGAAAAGAGGAGTCCAGTGAGCAAGTACTGACCCCATGATGTGACATTTAGTACTTGTCTTTCAGGCAGGAGGGATTTTAAACTAGAGGATATTACATATTGAAAGGATATATCTGGCATGTTCAAAATAGGTCCCCTACTCATGGAAAATGAGAATATTCTGCACCAGACAGAGTTATAGGGAGTGACCAAGAAGGATGTAATGAGTCATCAGGACATCAGTTCTCAGAGGAATATTCTTCACAAATAGGACCCAAATCTAATTTCAGCATCAAAGCCACTGTTTTGCTCTACCTGTGCTAATGCTGTCTGTCCTACAGCATCTAACATCTCCAACCATTTGACTACTCAGCTGGTATGCGATTCCATTTAACCCAGTGTAACTAACTGGGGTTGGCAGACTTAATATCCCCCATTAGAAGCTACAGGAGATCTACAGCATTTAGAATCAGTCAGTCAAGCAATATTTCCAAAGGCATCTCAAATGCTACTAAATGCATATTTAGCACCCTGACAGTGCTTGACCAGCCAAACTGTGTCTGATTGGCTTCTCATAGCCTCAAATTCAACTATTCCATTTGATTTGGAGTCCACAGCAAAATTTTCATTCCTCTCAAAGGAGAGTGCAATAAGTCATCAACTTTGGTGGTAGAGAAGGCACAGACAGGTGATGAGGAGGGGAATCACAAAAAAACAATTAACCCAAAGTTCCCCTGAGCAATCGCCATGACCCCCTTCATGTCAGCCTCCTCCTCAAGCATATGGGCTCCCATTCATGAGTGAAACTGCCATGGTCATTGCTTTTGGCGCCTGGTGTACAACCCCCAAATACCACCAGCTGTGCAAAACACCTTTGGCTCCAGTCCAGTAACACAAGGCCCCATAAGAATAGTTCTTTCCCCACTAGCTGTGAATGGATAGAGCTGGTTACTCTTGTAAGGGTACTAGGCAGGAAGCCACGCCTGTCGGGAAGCCTTCCAGACCTGACTCATCCTCAAGTGATTCTGATTGTTCACTTTAGTATTTTGGAAAATGTTATCAGTCTTCTTGCTTCAGGCCAAAGCATACTGATGGATAGAAAAAGAAGGCAACTCTGGGCAGAGAAGATGAATTTATCATTGTAAGGCAGAAGAGATGCGTGAGTCAGGACTGGATAGTCACTTGCCCTCTGCAGAAGTCCACTTTCTACGTGTGATATGAAAGGTTTCACACTATTCTACAGTGCCTGGCCACTCTGGGAGATGCCTTCAGGCTTCCCAAGCAGCCCAACTCCACAACACAAGGACACCATTGAAAGCAAAGCAAGAAGTGAGTCAGGCACTTGGTATGCTGCAGTAAATGCACTGGCCACAGCTCAAAACCTGGCCAAAAAATGGTCAGGAAAGGCTAAATGGCAGTTTCTCCCACCTTTTGCCCCTGTTTGAGGGACAGTCCCACTTCTGCACAGATTCTGTGCATCCAGCACATGGCTTTTCACACCTGGTTTCAGGTTGAAGATTTCCAGGGATCTTCCTTTCTCCAAGAATCTCCCGCTTTGTGCTGCCAGGTCCACAACCTCCTGCCCAGAGCAAGTAGAAATTTCTTCATAATTCCCATTGGTTCTGTAACCTGTTGAGTGCCAGCTAGCTGACTCTTTGGAAACACAAAAGAAATTGCATAACAAAGGATATTTCCTATGGTCTCCGCCCTTCCAAAGGGAAGATGCATTTAGGTATAGCCCAAATTGATATGATTTTACCTATTTGTGATTCTACCACCCACATCCCCCATAGATGCTCATCTCTTGGGCAGTAGATTCATCTCTTCACGTGGTCATGCCTCCAGGAGTTGCCAAGGAGTGACTTGTTGATTCACCTGACAGATTCACATATTAAACTGTCATAGGCAAGGATCATAGGTGTGGTCACAGCACTTTTAAGATCAAGAATATCTTGGAAGGAGATTTAGGAGTTCTGAACGGATAATTAGCTGAAACTAAGAACAAAACTGAGCTGAATGTCTCTTCAAATAACCTCTTTCCAAATAGTGTGGTGTCAGAGGAGCCCTAATTAGAAGAGAGAAGACACAAAACCCAGGTCATGGCAAATACAGTCTAAATGAGAGGACAAGTTTGTCATTAGGACCCACACAGAGTGGTTTAAGTCAAGTAAGTAAACTTGGAAGACCCCAGAACCACATGCTAGTTCTGAGAGCAGCACAGAGCAGACACACAGCTAACATTTGCTCATCAATACTTGATATGGTTTTGCCTCAGAGCTGTGCTGGCAGCCAAAGATAATTAATAACATACTTTTCTCATTAATCTGTGATCCTCACAGCTCCTGGGTACATGAAAGCAAAACAATTGTGTGGCTGAGATCTACTCATTTCCCTCCTTTTTAAACTCGTTATTTGCCAAGATCTCCAAAAGCCACCAATAAGAACAAATCAATAGCAAGGCTGTAGCCACTTCCAGGAATGAAAAGTGTGCTAACTTATAGGTAACTCTTAAAGGAATTGGCCACATTGCTCAAATACACAGAAAGGCTTTATAGAGTGAGGACTGACATGCTGTAAAACATATCAATAAACTAGCAGTTCCTTAAACATTTTACTGCTTCCTTCTGCGTTAATACATCTTTTTTATGGGCCTGAGGCTGAAGGTAGACTTGAGTACCACCAGCTATGTATGTAGGTGAAGGGGGCTTAGCACTTTCTATTGAGAGGGCACAACCAGGCTTACCCCACACAGCCTTACCATAAGCTAGTACAACAGGGCAACTGAGGATGTTAGAGGTCATGTACACAACAGAAAATAAACATTTTTCTGAGCTAAGGAGAGTAAATCAAGGGACTACTTCCTTACCAACAACTGAGTGTAGTTCTATGGTCATCTTCAGCTACTGTGAGTCCATGTTGCAGCAAGGACCAATTCTGTTTCACTCACTAGGGAGAAATCCCAACATGGGATTAAGAAATGTTCTATTTGTCAAAGACCCTTGCATATCACTTCTTGGAGTCATTTCCCAGGCAGCCACTCCAGTTTTTGTGCATTATAAACATGGCAGGAGAAATATGCGGCTGGCCAAGAGGGGAGGATGCAATTACTATAGAATTGTGACCAATAGATGAAAACAACTGGACCTCCTTCATAGGTGAACTGAACATCCAGAGACAGCAAAATCTATTTCAGAGAGGGCTGACATTTGCCACAGCCCTCTGTAGCTGCCACCCACCTCTTGTAGCTCAGCTCAGAAGTCAGTGAAAACGGCTCTGAAATGAAATGGTTCTGCCAAGTTTTCCCTGGGGTATGTGGCCTCCAGCCTGAAGAATGGTTAGCTGGAATAGACGACTTACAAAATCATAGAATCACAGAATAACCAAGGTTGGAAAAGACCTCTAAGATCATCCAGTCCAACTGTTCATCTATCACCAATATTTCCTCACTAAACCATGTCCCTCAGTGCAACATATGTTTCTTGAATATCTCTGAGGATGGTGACTCAACCACCTTCTGGGCAGCCCATTCCAGTGTCTTTGATACTACCATCAGAACTTCTTGAGCTTCTCTGTTCATATCTTTATTTGCTCCATGCCAGAGCAGACATGAACAAAAAGCACATTTTCATCCACTTTTAGGCTGTTTTGTATCTTCAGAGGAAACTTTGTATAGTTCAGTATCAGGCTTAAAAGTAAATTTATCTCTACGATCTCATCACTTGCACCTGAATCATAGCACATTAATAGTTTGGCCTATTTGTACAAAAGCTTGATAGACCATTTTAAATTGTATTCAGACCTAGACTAGAAAGATTTTTTTGCAAGGCAGATTTCTGGAACTCTTATCTGGATGTAGATAAGGTCTCTCTTTAGACAGACCTCGAGTTGGACTTGATTATTCTTTTGGGTCTCTTCCTACTTGGGATATTCTTTCATTTAGGCCTTGACTTTTTTTTAACAAATGGTTTGGGGAAAATTGTTTACTCAAAATTCTTCAGAAGCCAAAGAAAAGCTACTAAAAGTCACGTAAATACACATAAAGTTTCATAACAGCTCATATATTCATGCCACAGTACACCATACATAGACTGCAGATCCATATTATCTGGATATCTTGTCCTGCATAAAAGTCAGTGCACCCAAGCGCAGAACTTCCACCAGTTTCATCAGGAGTAGAATTATCCCCAAAAGATTAACTCCTTTGATTACATCATTATTAAAGTTCAACTTTAGATTTACATTGTCTGGGAGTCTACCTAATACTAACAGGCTGACTTAGAACCAATAAAGTCCAAACTTTTCTTACATTAGCTCCACTACTTTACATAAAACAACTGTTATTTTCTTTCCAAACATCCCAGCTCATTCCAGCCACAAATCTTTGAGTTCACTTCACCCTTAGAGCACACTTGCCAAAGGACAGCAAGGACTCTTTCAGTGAGGGCAGGACTGGTAGGCTGGAGTCAGTGACGCTGGAAATGAAAAGCAATAGCTATTTTTTCCCTTTTTTCTGTTCTGGGATAAACAAATGCCCCTAATGTCAAAGTTTAGCATTTATTACATAGCTATATAGTAAATGCATTTCACTTGTCAAACTCACTCTAAGTAGCCAAGATGCAAGTGCATAAATAGCCAGCTTTGCAAGAAACTGGTGTTCCCACAGTGGACAGCTTATGCTCACTCTTCATCTGAACACCCAACCAGATGATGCTGGCATTGCTGCTCTGCTGTGGGGCACCCATTCCATGGCATCGCAAGGGTGGGAGCCTGTAGTTCCCTCAAGAACCCAACATTCTCTGTTAAAGATTAAACCATGGAAAATTCCAAAGAACCAGATCATCTGCTGTTTGCAAATCAGGCTGTTAGTTATGAGTTTTCTTCTCTGTCCACTTGAACTAGGACCTATACAAGTTGTCCTGTTGACTAATGGAAAGTTATATGTCTTAAGGGCTCTGAAGGTTGGACCACTGAGCCTTAAAACTGTTGTGCTGTGCCAGTTTATGTGAGACACTTTGGGCAGTACAGAATGTTGTTGTTGTTTTATTTTTAATCTTAACTTTAACCAGAATAGAAGAGCAAGATGATGGAAGAAATGTAGCAATGATATTTGAAATGAGCATGGAATTATACACAGGACAGAGCTACCAGAAATAGCTCTGCTTAAATATATATATATATTAAATAACAGATTTCATTGGTGTTAGAAGGGTGATTTCTCAGAGCGCTGTTTACAGAGACGAGCAAAGCTACAGAGGAAGTATGTATTCCTATACGGGAGACCAGGCTCTCCACAATATATGTTGTTTAGAAAGTGGCACTCATATGTTCAATTATCAAAAATCTTTCGTAGATCTAAATGAAAAACTCCTAGAGATCTGCTCAGATTGCATGCTCAGGATGTGGCTTTTGTTATTTTGGAGCATGGAAGGGTAAATATGCAGATCAGATGCAATCTGACACTTCATTTGGGCATTGAGAAAGGGAAAAAATCCAGGTACAAACTGCTGTGTGTTCATTTTTAAGTACAATCCTTGATCTGGCTTCACCTTTTTCCAAGGATGCCACCTAAATTTCCCAAAATGTTAAAGGAGGGGGAGAAAAAGCACATAGGGTAATGAGCATGGCCTGAGTTCCCTCCATGGTTGCACTAAACTTTCTTTCACAGAGATTTGATACATTCGCAAAGCGAAGCAAGTGGAGCCTCTGAGCACAACCTTCAGATCCTGTGAAAATGCTCTGAGAGAAATAATCATAAACCAGCCATTATGCCTTTTTGAGCAACTGCTTCCCTTACTGATACACATCAGCTCTGATACACAAAAAGCTGCTTTTGCAAAACAAGAGGGAAAACAACACCTCTGGAAATCACAGAGTGAGGCATGGTGTAGGTTAGAGTACCATGGGTGCACTGTGGAAGCTCAAGTGTCATTTGAGCAGCTTTATGGACAGCATTCTAACATCTTCAAGGACAAGTTTGTTCACTGTCTGATTCAGCTCACCCAGCTTGGGAGAGAGCTGAGATCCTTCTCATCCCACACTAGGGCTCAGTTCAGTTGCTCACTCAAGACACTGAGTTGGTAACTCAAGACATGGAAGTAGCTCAAAGCCCAACTACACTGACTAGATCTGAAGTGACAGCCAGTCTTTTTCTTTGAGAGCCTGAAGACAACTGGTTATGCCTTAAATCTACTGTGTTTTCACATCTGGTCTGTTCATCAGATCCACTTCAGCATCAAATGGGTGAGAGTCAGAGATCAGGGCAACAAAGGGAGCTCAGGTGTTACCACTGCTCAATTATCAAGGACTGCCTTGGCTTTTCATTTAATTTCAGAGCTGAATATATGGTTTTAAGTTTCTTCAGCCAGGCATATTCTGTGTAATGGCTGATAGACTGTACTCCCCAAACATCTCTGAGAGCTCTGGCCAGAATGACACAATTCTCTTTCAACTCAACACCTTCAAGATTAGAAAGTCTTCCTGAAGAACCCTTCAGTCTTCAAAAGCTGTAAAAGATTGAAAAACTATAAAAATCCCTGCCAGGCAGGTAAATGGAGGGTTAATATTCAATCCATCTTGGAGGTTATCACCAAAATGGGACTCCTGCCCAGGAGTGATGGTTTATGGGCATAGCTCCACTGTGAGGATTTCTTCAGAGCTAGTTTGTCTACCTTCTTTTGTTCAGGAAGTCCATGTGTAGTAAAAATCTATAAATAAGCTGATAGGTCTGGAGACAGAATGAAAAACAGCCACTGCAGGATTATTTAATGTATAGACAAACACATGTTCACTTGATCTGCCACGTAAACCTCAACTGTTCAAGTTTATCATTCACTGCCAAAAATGCTATTACAGCAGCTTGAGATTTCAAAGACAGTTTTATTCCTGTTTCTGACTGACCTTTGGATGGATTTTTTAACTTGGAAAAAAAAAAAGAAAAAAAATTTATGTGCTCTGAAATGGAGCTTAGAAGGTTTAACACATTTCTAAGTATAGACATGGTGATTTATGAGGACCACTTTTTCTGGTTTTTATAAGACTCTGTCTTTCTTCAGCAGTGAACAATGTATTGGTTGCGACAAGGACACTGGGATTCTTTAAGACTTTAATATTATTTATGCTGTACATTGTGTGATCCATTGGCTAAGAAACAGGACATATTATTCAGCTCTGCCATAGATGTGCTGAACAACTCACAAGCTTCCCTTTACATGTCTCTTATTCTCTGTAATCATAGTACACCATGGCACAAATTTATTTTCTCACTGTTTTCAAAGAGACTTGTACAATTTAGTCAGCTGGTACCACCAATTCTGATGGTACCAGCTGATACTTACTTTTCAGAAATCCCTGTTCTCTGCAAGGTTTGACTGCTACAGTTTCCAAGGGTTGATCAGTCCAATTGCAGTGGTATAACCATAAGTTGAAGCTGTTATGATTGCTGATGCTTGCATTCATCCAGACTAATCCCAGCACCTGTTCTTGAGAGATTACAAGGAATGGTTTGCATCAAGGTATTATATAGATGGCCAAATAAAGGATGACAGACAAGTTGTGTTAAGAGCTGGACAAGTGAATCATAGAAAGGTAATCCAAAAAACAGGAAAATACAGGGTTAACTGTGGTAGTGCAATGGCACAGAGCCAACCTTCACCCTTACGTATGTCTCTAACATCCAAGTGCTCAAGCATTTGTATTACACCACCCAAGTGAATGATTATTCGTGAATTTAACAAATTCAGCATTAAAGGTGTGAAAGATTTATGTTGGAATTCCTGGAATTTGCTTGGCCACACACAAAAAATCTGGCTCCAATCCCAGCCAGAAAGAAGTCCTAAACATAGGTGTGTTTAATTTGCTGTGAATAATCCAAAAATAGAGATCCTGTTCTTAGGACCCAATTTCTGCTGGTGTTCTCCAGATCTCTCACAAGCACTGGTGCCACGCACGCCCCACACACGTCCATGCACATGTCCACTGCACAGAGCTGGAAGAAGGATGTGCTCACCATACATCAAAAATCACCAGGTAAGTCTGAGCAGGATCTCCACAGAAGGTGAGTGCTCTCCAAACTTATGAGGATCAGGTGCTTGAATTTGAATACAACAAATATGATATGTACAGTGTAAAATGCTGTTTTGCATGCATATATAGATACATTGAAGTGTACAATCATCTACAGCTTAATGGCTCATGAAGAGTACATCTTTAGGGCCATCCTTTGTGATGGTCAAAGTGATACAAATCTGCACCTCTTCTTCCCTTGGAGATAAACACAGACTTTGCCTCAGCACACAAAGATGGCTGCTGTGTTCATGTGGTATTGTGCAAGGGCCCAGAACTCTCTCACTCCTTCTGACATCCTTCCTTCCCTCTCCCTTGAACCCAGCACAAACAGCTACTGAAGCTGGAAGAAGGCAGGACTCACACTTCCTGGTGCAAGTAACAAACAGGTCTTTGTACAGATGCAGTATTCATGCCTCCAGCATCCCCTTATCCAGATGATCTGGGCATAGGTTCAACTTTCTTCTGTCATTTTATCTAAAGCATCCCAAACAGGCTCGAGCAGTGGGTGCAGGAGAACCCATGAGTTATGGCAAAACCAAGTACAACATCTTGCACCTGGGTCATGTCAAATTCCACTATCAGTACAAGCTGGGGGATGTAAAGGTGTATCCTGGGCTGCATCAAAAGAAGCATAACCAGCACGCCAATGGAAGCGAACCTGCCTCTCCACCCTGTGCTAGCAAGACCTCACCTGGAGTACTGTGTCCAGATGTGGGGGGCTCAGTACAGGAGAGATGTGGACTTTCCCTCTGAGGATAAGCTGAGAGAGCTGGGGCGGTTCAGCCTTTCAATATCTGAAGGGGTATAAAAGAAGGAAGAAGACCAACTCTTCAGCAAGGTCTGCTGTGACAGAACATGGGGAAATTATTCCAATCTAAAGGAGAGGAGATTTAGATTGGATGCAAAGAAAAAGCTTTTTACAGTAAGGGTGATGAAGCCCTGGTACTGGTTGCCCATAGAAGTATGGAAGCTCCACCTCTGGAGACATGATCCAGCTGTAGGTGTCCCTGTTCACTGCAGGTGAGTTGGTCTAGATGGCCTTTAATGGTGCCTTCCAACTCAAATGATTCTATGCCTTCATCACAAAAATTCACCTCCAGTTCATCTTCACTCCTCTCCCTTCCCCACTCCTCCCCTTCACTCTGAAGACATCCTTTGACCAAAACAAGCCGCGGAGGCTAGGAAAGACACTGACGTCAATGTAAAAGTAAACCCAAGAGGTCTGGTTCCTGTATTGCTGTGCTGGGCTGAGTGCTGGAGAGCGAGTGCGCTCTCACTCGGTCGAGGAATCCAGGAGCAGGCTCTGGGATCAGCAGCTGAGCTTTCTCATCCAAGCTATGTAAGTACCAGCGGGAATGTGCAGAAAGGGGGAGAGGGAGGGAGATTTACCAGCTGCAGCTCAGAAAGGCAGCGTGCTGCAATCCTGGCTGGACTGAGAGTTTGGAGGCATGAAGATTGGGATGGGAGCTCTGGCAAGCTGGGTTAAGAGCAAAGCACATGGGTTTGGGTGCAAGTGGGAACACGATGAGGAGCATCTCCTGGGAAGCATCTCTTGCACTGGGTGCTGCATCTCATCAAGGGAAATGGTGCTTCTCGTTATTGAACTGGTCCATTTGGATTCCAGATTTGTACCGTCATGAGAATGCACTTGATATGCATAAAGCAGGCTGCAGACCAAACTGTCTGAATGATTCCATATGAAAAATTGACTATTTCTGGTGTATCTCCATATCCTGACTACCTCTATCAAGTCCAGCAACATATGCATATACATGTTTCAGGTGTCCTTGCATAAATACACAGAGCTAGAAACAAAACCTGTACACTCAGAACATGAAAAATTGCTCTGAAAGGGTTCAAAATTATTTATGACTGAGATCTAGGAAGCAGAAAACTTTCACCATGGAAGTGGTATAGAAAGCACCCTTACTTTGGCTTCTCTTGAATGGGGAAAGCGTTTGGTGGGTGAGATGGATGAATGGTCAGCAAGCACAGCTGGCCGAGACATGTCTGCCTGCAGTATATCATAAAGAGAGCATCTCCTGTCATTTACACAAACTATAGTCAGTGGCAGAGTGTGATAAATTAGAAATGCAGCTCTTTGGACTCGTTTCAGCTATGTTTTGGTTACAAGAGGCGCTTTCTCTCCTAATATTTCTCACGTGCCAGAATCAATTTCTCTTCTTCAGCAAATAGCCATTCCTTTTCCTGAAATGGCAGCTCCTTCAGCACAGCTGAAACTTCCACATTCAGAAGCAAAAGGCAGCAGGCATGCAAGTTCAATCCCTATTAATTACGCTTGACAGACCCAATTGAAAACCACTGGTGCAAATGCCTCCGTCGCCCATGATTAGATGCAAAGGCTGCATCTCAGCTCATGATGCAAACCCTTTCCTGAGACAGCAGAAAGCTGGGCAGCCATGGAACAGAGGAGGCAGCAATGCCCACCATCTACATGCACAGCATCCACAGGGAGGGAGGGACTGCCTTGGGTTAGAGCCTTTTTACTACTGCTCTTCTATCTTCTTTGCATGCAGAGATGTCTGTCAACACACAAATGAGAAAGTAAATCCTATTCTTCCCCCTCTCTTCCTACAAGGATATGTGGTCAATTAATGTCTTAATTAATTAATAATTTCAGCATATTTTGCTTAGCTCCATTTAAGCCTCCTTTGCCTTCTCCACAGTGTGTTGAGATAAAAAAACAGAGAGAGCCATCTCTTCCCTCCCCTGCGTGCACCCTACAAGTCTTCATTCCCCTGTTTTGAAGAAGGAGGTAAAGGCCAAGGAAGGAATTGTACATGAAACACCTCTCATGGCATGTTCTCTTACAGGCAGCTCAAGCAGAAAGGGGGAGGCTGCTGAGCAGAGCAATAAATCCCACCCTGTGCACGTACAGTGCTTTTGTGGTTCTACTCCCTGCTATGCACATGAGGATGTGCCCTGGAGATGATGCAATTCATGCAGGGCTGCCCTCCTACTATATGCCCCTTCATGGGGAAAGATCTGATCCTGCACTCCAGCTTGTCAGAATGGACTTTGGCTATCTGTGTTTTAATGAGCTGGAGACACGTAAACAGGGATTTTTATCAGGCAGGTACTCAGCACATTAGAAGAAACCTCACCCTTTAAAGGAGATGTGAGTCCCTGCATCTAAAAATGAAGACAGCCAAATTCCTGAGCCCTTGTTAAACCAGGAGGCAAAACTCCCTCATGGGAGCATCGCAAACACACGAAGTGCATATTTGCTTAGACTTTCCTTTACATGATGTACTGTCATAGGAGGTTTCTATGCATGCCCAATTGTCAGGTTTAAGAGGAGGTGAAACCATTTATCACCTCAATGTGTGTCTCAGTAAATATCCTTTAACATCTATGGCAAAATCTATAGACCCCCCTGAGGAACACCTGCTACTTCTTAGCAAGCCCTCCTGCAAATACTTTAAACACCGTAAGGATCTTGCCACCTTTTCGTGCTTTCTCATTCGATTCCCCTCCATTTTTCACACCTGTGTTTTAATTTATAGCATTTAACTCAAAACAACCAAGGATTCCCATGAGAAAATCCTATTCACTGGTTAGTAGAGAAACTCTTCCCTTCCAGTAGGTCACAGCAGAGTCCAGCCAAGATTGATCAAACCCAGAGGTGGAAGAAATCGGGCTGACATGAAAGGTGAATCCTGGAAACTGAAAGATGAAGCTGTGGGTCAGATGGGGTTGACTGAGCTGATCTGCGACACCCAAAGAAAAGATGTCAGCTGTTACGATGACATTAACCAGGGACACTGCCATTAAATCTCATCTTTATATTTACTGAGATCGATATGCCATTTGTATCTAGACACAGAGGAACTGGATTTTTTATTACTTCTTACATATAATCCATAAGAGATGTGCAACTCATCTATCAAAGTCTCAAAAGTGCCATCAGAGCCATTATCACACAACAGAATGGGTGATGACTTCTGCACCTGTACAAAAACATTTGCTACCAAATGTCCTCTTTTTTTCACAGTTCCAGCTGCCTGCTGTAAATATCTGCCAGAAAAAAAAAAATAAAATAAAATAAATGGGGCTCTATGAAATGCCCCTAAAGCTAACAAGCTGGAGTACAGCTTTTGTTGACAGCACCCCATCAACTGTATGTGCTAAGGTTGTCAGCTCTGTGATGGGGATGGTGGGAATCCATCAGCAGTTGGACTAGATGATCTCAGAGGTCTTTTTCAACCTTTATGACTCTATGATTCTGGGATGCCCACAGAGATGGATTAGGGTCTCTTTCGGGGGTTGCCCCATAGAGAAGCTGTCACAAGTAGGCTTTGGCCTTGTGGATGGGGATGCTGTGAAGGTTTGCTGAAGTTCTGTGATTCATCCAGAGCATCTATAAATACCTCTATCTGAGCACCTTGTTCATAGAAACCTAGAATCATAGAATCACGAAGGCTGGAAAAGAACTGTAAGATCATATTGCCCAACTATCAGTTTAACATCACCACGACCCAGGTAGGCATTAGCAAGGTTAAACAGCACAGAGCTCTGAGCATGCAGATCCCATACAGAAAACACAGCAAGTGTTTGGAGGCCATCAGGGGTCCTCTTGGAGCAATAATCCCAGAAGGATATAGCAAAATGGGCACCTGGGCACAGCAGGAGGGGACACTAAGGTCCTCATCAGGCAGGATGCAGAGGGAAATCTGGGTGGTCACACAGAGTTGCAATCCCTCAGCTGGCAGGCTGACTCTTTTTGCCTTGGTTGAATATGCCAAGCAATACATCTGCAGGAAAAATCCAGGCTGTCAAGGCATGTTACTCTGTCTTCAGCAACCAGTTATGTGGATAAATTGATTGTCATTAGAGTGATGAAGCAGCACAGCAAACAAGCTATCAGGAACAAGGCAGGCCATTCTTCACACAGCAGGCTCAAGGCTTCCCACAGCTTTGATAAACTATACAGAAAATCATCTCCAGGCTGCACTGGTGTTAGAGACAGACTTGTGAGAGCTGAAAAAAAGCTGGCAAGGGATAGAGATTTCTAATAGGCTGATAACTCCACATCTGTGCAGGGTAAGTTGAGCAGACGCTTGCAAGGCTGGGTCATAGGACCATCATTATAGAATGCATTTGGTTGGAAGGGACCTAAAAGATCATCCACAACTTCTCTTGGTCATGGTGGAAGGTTGCACAGGGCAGGTTTGCATGAAACAAGATTGCAAAAAGAAACATGCTGTCCCCAAGATACTCCTCCTACCACTCAAAAAAAATAAGTTCAGCATTGCTGGAAGAAAATTGCAGAATCATAGAACCATAGAACATCCCAAGTTGGAAGGGACCCCATCATCCAACTCAAAGACATGAGTGAGTAGGCTTTGCATATCTCAACCACACAGATTGAGGTCATCCAATTGTCAGATCCTCCTGCAAGGAAATGCAGAGCTCAATCTGACCAGCAGCCACCCCAGAGGATGCCCACAACTGAAACAGAAAGGAGCAGACATCAGGAGCCACTCACTGTTGGGACAGGGAGAGGAAGGGGAGCAGTTCTGCCTGTGGCCCCTGCTAGATTAGGGCTGTCTCATACCAGGACTGCTCACCTCCCACTCACTGCAGTACTAAATTCACCCAAAGAATCAGAGCTACTAGGACACCAGCAGCAATAAATCCCAACTGTATGATTCCTTGTGAGCTGCTTACCTAGGAAAGTACATGATTATTTTACACATGCTAATTTATTAATATACTCAGGATGGCTCGAGACACTTGTTCTTGCCCAAGGGAGCTCTGTTCTGGAGCTCAGCATCTTGACTCACAGTGTTGGGACTGATATATGGCTGGCTGCGATCAGATGGCATATCTAAAAATACAGAGCCTTCAGTTTATTTTTCTTGGAAAATGGAAAGACACCCAAAGAAGCAGAGCCCAGTTTAGCAACCAAAGTAGGCTGGGTTTTTTGTTTTAAAGAAGCCGGTGGAATTTGCCCAAAGGAAGGTGGATTGTATTACAGCCGTGGGATTAAACTCTGTCTCCAGTGTTGTGAGGTTATCCTACAGCTACCTATACTTCTATTGTCCTCGAAGGAAAGCTGCCCTAGGAGATACAAACAGTAGCTGTCATAGAATTATGGAATCATAGAATCATAGAATGGCTAAGGATGCACTCGATCCCACCTATGTCACTGATAAAGATGTTAAAGAGTACTGATCCCAAGACAGACATCTGAGGGACACCACTTGTGACTGACCTCCACCTGGGCATAAACTCATTGACCACAACCCTCTGGCTGAAGCAATCCAACCAATTCCTTATCCACCAAGTAGTCCACTCTTCAAATCCACATCTCTCCGATTCAGAGATAAGGATGTGGTATGGGATCAGGTCAAAGGCCTTGCACAAGCCCAGGTAGACAACATCTGCTCGACCCTGACCCAAGGAGATCCGTAGGTTTGGACCATCAGGATCTGGGACAGTCATTGATTACACATCCATATTAATGAACTAAGCCTAATCCCTAGGAGCAGTACTTGCCTGCAGCAATGGAACCCATAATTCCAAACTGCTGAAAACACAAAGAAAAACACCCCCTGCAAAATAACAAAAATGAGAAAACGTATCAGCTCCTTCCAGAAGCAGCAATTTTAAGAATTACTTGTAACCAGGCAGCAGAAACAGGGCTGTTTTTTGCAGTTTTTTGCTGGTTTTTTTTTCTTCTGGGTTTTTTGTTTGTTGGTTGGTTTTTTTTGTTTGTTTTTTGTTGTTGTTTGTTTGTGTGTTTGTTTGTGTGTTTGTTTTTTTTCCAAATGGGGCTCTTTTCTTTCTTCGCGTTTCTATACAGTTTTTCATCACTGTGGAATTTCCTATGATTATCTGCCAGATTTATGCTTCCCTGTTCCAGATCAGAGCATCGCTGAGCTCTGTGTACATCTAACAAAATCCAGCTCTGCCATGAGCCTTCACAATCTCTACAAACCAGGCAAACAAAGGGGATGGGAGAGGAGGATTAGCATGCTCAGTCTGCAGAGAGAGAGCAGAGAGGCTATGTGATTTTCTCTAAAGCCATTTGAGGAGCATGGAGCCAAAAAGCAGATTTTCTGAGCTGGCATCCATCCTCCTGGTTGATGTGACTCTGTATGGCATCAGGGTGGGGGTAAGGTTACATCTTGCTTGTATGGCAAAGAACTCCAGTGTTGAACAGATGGTCCTGGAAGCATCTCACTGCTCTTTGCCAGGTCTGCTAAATCAGAGCAGGTGGAGGTAGCAGATTGGTCCCCTTAAGGTCCCTACTGCTTGCTTGCTATGTGTCTGTGAATGTCCTTTCTGTCCTCAGTACCCCACCTCTACAGCCTCATCTTGTGCTCACAAAATCACAGAATCACAGTATGGTTGAAATTGGAAGGGAACTCTAAGTCCATGTGGTCCAACCCCTGCTTAAGCAGGAACACCTTCAAAAGGGTGCCCAGGACCATGTCAAGGTAGCTTTTGGAAATCTCCAAGGATGCAAACCCCAGAACCTCTCTGGGTAACCCATTCCTGTACTCTGTTTGAGGTTTTCTGGCTCAGGCCTACCACACTGTGCTTTTCACTACTCCAAACACAAGACTTGAGCACTGAGAGGCACTCAGGGCAGACCTCAAGCTACATCCCAGTGCAGGTATCCCTAATTTCTGACTGATTCCTGCTGGGAAAAAGCAACTCCATAGGGCCCAACTTCCTCAAGCACATGTGCCCAAGAAATGCCAAAGCCCTGGCTGTCTGAGTAGCATTCCCCTCCAAGCACCAACATGCCTGTGTACCCAGTGACAAACAAATCCAGCAGGAATTACTTTGCTGGGAATGGGGTGAGGTTGTGATGCTGGACATCGTGTTCTTGGCAATTAGACTTTGAAAAAAATAGCTGGAAGAAAAAAAATTTAAAAAGCAAGAAGTGGCTGCTGGCCAGAGGTGGGCTGGGGGGACACAAAGGTAGGAGTGAGACATTGTAAGGGATCCCAACTAGGGTTGGATAGCAAGGGTTTGTTGAGACATGACATGCTTGCTGGGCTGCCAAAAGGTCTTCCAGCTCATTTTTTTATTAATTGATTGAGGATCCATGCTGGAAACCTCACTGGTGTGAACAGGGGAGAGAAATGCAGGGGGAGGCAATGGTCAGAAAAGTCTATTCCTAAAAATGCAGCAGGCAGGCAGGAAACTGGCTCTTGCACTCCTTCTCTCCCATGCCTGACTCACCCAACAAGTGGCTCCTCTGAGAACCACTTGTCTTTCCCTGTTCCTCATCAAACAGACAAATCACAGCTGGATCCCATCAGCAGGAACCCCCCATATGGCAACTGTCTGATCTCCCTCCCTGCCTAAAGACGTAGATGGGAGCCTGTTCAGTGGCAGGGCCATGGATAATGGTCCCTCTGACCTTTGCAATTCTCTGCAGATGGTAAGTGGGTTCTGGGAAGTGGCTGGGATCTTGGAGTAGTGCCTTGGCATGGGAAACTGGCTGCTCTTTGCTGAGCCTCTTGTGTCAGGTAGGTACAGCTGCCCCTACAAACTGTGATTATAGGGGCAGCTGGGTTGTTTTTATAGCTCAACACAGTCTCTGTTTCTCATGCTGAGAGTTATGCTATCAGCCCTGGGATGTTGAACATGGCCAGGGGAAGCAGTTGGATGCTTTCTTTCTCTGAGCAGAAGATGGTTGTGTTTTCCTGCTCCTTTTGTCCCCAGGCATTGCAGGAGAGGTACAAGTTCTGGGAGATAAAGGTTGTCTCTTCCCTGAGGGTTTTGTCTAGAGTTCAATGCAAAGAGCTCTTATCTTTCCCTACAACCTGTCCAGCTACCACTTTAGGCTTAACTATCATGAATGTTTCAGAGCTCAGATTCCAAGGGGATCTCTGATCTTCCAAATAGCCATACACAGCATGCTTCAATCATTATATCCGAAATAGCAAAGAATGACCTCTCAACAGCCCAGAAGCTAAAGGCACATCTCCCTCTGCTAGGTTTCAAAGAAAAAAATGCCATGAGCCCAAAGCTGGCTACCAACAATTTTGAATCCAGCTGTCATTAAGGTTGGAAAGGACATCTATGATCATTCCAGTCCAATCATTCACCTGTCACCACCACGCCTACTAACCATGATACTCGATGCCACACCTACCCTTTTCTTTAACACGTCCAAGGACAATGACTGCATCACTTCCCTGGGTAGCCTGTTCCAATGCATTACCACTTTTGAGAATAACTTTTTCCTAATATCAAACCTGAACCTCTGCTAATATGTTTCCTAATGAAGGGGAAAGATTCTTGGGTGTTTCAAATGGGCTTCCCATGGACTCTGCTAAAGTGCCCAGGGAAAACCCAGATCCACACATTTGCCACAACTCCTTTTACCAAGCACCAGTTTGTGAGCTATGAAGAGGAGGCATTTTTCTCTTCCTGCACTGGTGATGGAGCAAGAATGAGGGAAGGACTCCACCCTTCTCCACCCAGACTCCACCTGATCCCCTGTGCAATTCCATTTATTTGCTGATCCCTCTGTCTTTCCAACCCTTGTGTATAGAGCAGAGCTGGGTATAGGACGAGGAGTCAGGTATTCTTCCTGGTCCCTCTCAGCCCCACTACGTCTGTATAGCTACAAGTTGTTCCCACCAAATAGCTGTTTCTCTCCCCATTCTCATGTTAGTAAATGTTAGGGCAGGTGCTGTCATCCATCTGGCAGGAGCTTGGCACCTGTTAGACCCTGTTCTGCTCCATTATACTCTGCAGCAGGGCTGGGACAGAAGCCAGTGTTTTGTTCCTTGTCCTTTGACAATGTTCCCACACTGCTGTCCAAGGCTTTCCTTCCAGGGGAAAGGAACACACGTCTCACTCGTTAATGGTAAGGAAGCATGATGGGGTTAGCTGGGCCCCTTTGAAATGAAGGACATTCCTACACATTTTTTAGGAGTTTCAGTGTCCGCAGATTTTACCCTAACCCAAATGCTATGTGGAGCTTTCTTGGCAACTTCCCTCTGTGAAAGGTGACTCCTTTCTACCCTCAGACCATCTGTGGGAATCAAACCAGTTCTCTGAGTCTTCAGTTCTGCATCTGATTCATAGCATCTCACAACAGCCATTTAGGCTGTAGGGAATTAAGAATGCAGAGCTTGTGTTCAGCGCATACCATAGGGATATACATGAGTGTTTTCCAGAGATTATTAAGGCCTCTGAATATTCTGGGATAGATTAATTAGAGGGAAGAGCTGTTGTGGAGAGTAGAAGGAATGTAGACTCTCTTCCATGCAATTGACTTTTCCTGCCGGGATAACGGATTCAGTCACATGGCAGGGAGCAGACCACATCCACTGTGCCTCTTCATCAACCCTGCCTCTACATGAGCTGGGCAACCTTTCCTGCAAGCAGTCTTGTGAAGATATGCTAAAGTTTGTGACCTTGGCCATTTCCTTGGCCACTTTCCTTTCTGATTCTTCTGCTGCCTGATAGAAGAGCAAGACAGTGGACAAACATTTCAGGAACATTTGTGTTGGTGGGAAAATTGGAAAATGTTCAATGGAGGTTGTGTACAGGCATGTGAGTTCATGTTCCTTGAAGTAGCTAATTAAAAGAGGGTTCCCAGATAGATTAGATCCCATACTTCTTGGGCTCTCCATATAGTGAAGATCCTATCCTTCACTGTCCTCTATGACCACAGGTGAGGGCTCCTCAACTTCTGGAGCTCTGATTCTGCCAGGTCTGGGTCCAGGACCTTCTTGGGTAGAAGCTCTCCTTCACCACTGGTGAATAAATTTCTGAGGATCTATTCAGCAAAATAGAGAGTAAATTCAACTTGACAAAAACAGGCATGTTCAGATACAAGTCTTGTTTGGGTCCTTATAGAGTTGGTCAACAGAAATATCTCAAGAGTTGATCCAGCCTATCTTGGCAGTTCAAAAATTCATTATACTGAGCCCAGTCTCAATCTTGAAGGGTAACTCAGCTCTGCTCTTTGAATATGACTGGAAAAGAATTCCCTTCTCCTGACAAAAACAATGTAGATATCTCCCAGGGTGGTGAATGGTATCAACCTCCTGATCCCCTCTTCCAGAGCTGCCTAGCCTCCTGCTTTGATATTCTGTGCTTTTATATGGAGCCCCCTCCCCCCCTGTCCCATCCCTATTTTATATGCTAATGTTAATGGATAAGGAGGAATTATTATGGGCCAGCAGCACCCTTTCCTGTTCTGACCATTATTCCTTCTCCAACATGCTCATTTTAGCTGTTAAGTGTCGTCTTCCACTTACAACATCAAGACACCCACTGCAATATTTAATATTGTTGCATATTCAGCCAGCAAGCGTGAAAATTAAAGCTTTCCCTTTTTTTTTTTCTTTCTACCTTCCTTCTCCTTTTGGGAGCATCATAAAATCTGAAAAGAGAGACGATAGAAGCTTCATCGGCTACAATTGCAACTCCTCCTGAAGTCAAGTGTGGGAACCGTGTGTGGGACAAAGTGTGGCCCAGAACCCGGATGTTCCTTCTCCACCTTAACAGCAGCATTTGCTTCCCAATATGGCATGTTCTGCTCTATCTCAGGCACAACTTGAAACTTTGCAGCTGTTGCCACTATAAGTCTAGCTCTAAATTCAGCAAGGAGAGAGGCTGAGATAGTGGGGGAGTGCAGGCCACTCATTATCCCATGCACAAGGGATGGGAACAAAGCTCACGTGCATTACACAGGAGAACAAATACAAACTAGTCCTTGCATAAGAATGACTGGGCACATGAACAGTGTAGGTATCAGTAACTCGTTGTGGAGAAAAGTCTCCTTTCTTTTTACAGTCTTGCATTTGTACATCCAGAGAGCTTATCCTTAAACATAACAGTTTTGTTAGCAGACTGGGGAAAACATAAATGTTTACCACCACAGACAATAAGAACAATAAGGTCAAACAAACAGGTGGGTTCTTTTTCACTCCTCCCCTTGATAAGTCTCCAAGAATGAAGGAAGTGAAAGCAAGTTTATTATCTAGAGATGACTCATGGAGGCCTTACAATCACACTCCCTTTCCAAATCATAAGGAAGTGAAAAGCAGATGAGATCCAAGGCATGTGGCTGAGCTGGAGGATAGTTGTGAAAGGCTGGATGTCTGGATCAGTGTGCACAGATAATCAAGCAGGATGTTCCTGAAACTGGAGGAAGAATCTGCCACTCGTTGTCAGTAAACTCAAAATAGGAAATCAATAAAATATCCCGACAAAAAAAAAAAGATCAGCTCAGCTTTCCTGGGAAAGATTCAAGGGCAAAAAACTAATTCCAGAAAATGAGGTCAACTTTCTCTAATATCCATAGCTACTGTTTGTGCTCCAGTGAGACACATGTGTGGAGTCTACCTCTCCTCTATTTATGGATTTGGCCTCTTGACCTGGAATTCAATGCCTCTCAGTTGATCCCGTTGTGTTGTTATGGGCCATATCCTGCATGTTTTTTGTGTTGGCATCAGTGTTGTCTTTATCTAAATTAGCGAGGAAAAAAACAGTTCAGGGCTGACACTAAAATCCTATCCATTCTCCTGTCCTCTTAAATAACTAAATTTGCGATAATGTCTCTGTTTTTTCTGTCCTTTTTCCCAGGAGGGATCTCCAGATCTACTGCAAAGCTTCCTGGAAATAACATCTGTGTAGGTCCCCATAGAGCCCCACCCCACCGAATACGGCTTCTTTGGTATCCTATTTAAACAGAAAAGCATCATTTCATGAGAGGGACTTTGGGGGCTTTAAAAGATCTGAGTCCTTACAGTACTGGTCAACAGGAACATCTTGAAAGATGGTCCTTTACCTTGAGCCCATCTCAGCATAGTGATACTTTGCTATATTGTGCCCAGTTTCATACAATCACAGAGTATCTTGACGTGAAAGGGACCCATAAGGATCACTGAGTCCAACTCCTGGCTCCATACTGCAGCCAGGGATGTAAGAACACACAACTCTCTGCAATGATTCTACCACTAGTGTGGAAGGGCAGGATGAGGATGGAGTAATGTGTTGGGGGTCTTTGTGGTGGAACCTCAACTCATCTACACTCAACGGCTTCAACTTAATCTGTGGGCAAGATGATTAACATCTCTTTCTAATGAGTGGAGACAATAGTCATCAAAACATGTAAGGTCACACTTCATCTCCCTCTGCCAGGTTCTTTCTTAGGGTCTAGACAGCTTGGTTCAAAGTGGTATTTGATTCTTCCTGTAAATACTGGGGACTTCTGTCTAATCCCAGATCATATAGAGAAGATTAAAAGAGAAGTATTTTCCTCCTGTGACACTGCTGTGGCCTTGAGCTGATAGTGTTCTCAGTAAGGAGATTTCATTCCCACAGAGACATAGGAAAATAGACCTGGGGAGGGGGCAGGTGGTGCAGCAACACCAGTATTAGTTTAGTAGAGATGTTCACTGTGAGCAAGGCTGGAGCTCCCTTTAGTGTTTCCAACACTTCATAAATTTCAGAGAGATTTAGGGCAAGGAGCCAGATGTTTCGGGAGAAATTCTGAACACTAAAGACAAGTGGAATTTTTTTTTTTTTTTTTTTTTGGAGTGTGTATTTTTTCCCATTAGTTGCAAAGCTATATTTAGAAGAGAAGGGGGGAGACAGAGAGAGAGAGAGAGAGATTAGGCATTTCTTCATATTCTGTAGTCACTCCAGTTCTGCTTGTAGGAACAGATGTCTCTTTCCTGGGGCGATAACATTCAGGTCCACAAGGAAACTTTCTCACCAGCAGCTCTTCAAACATAGAAGGGAGATCGGGCCAGAGGTAAGTCAGTCCTGGTGGAGGAATATATCAGAAGGATTGCAGCAGCAGATGCTTTGGGACAGTGGTCAGAGTGGAACAGGGGAGCATGATGTGGAAGAGATAACAGTAAGGGGACAGGAGGGAGTCACTGAAGACTTGAGCCCAAACTTAGAATAGAAAGCATGGCTATCACAGAGTCCTGGAAGGTGGAATGGCACCTTGTTGAACACATGGAAGATGTCCATGGTTCTGTACTTGTTGCAGGTGTGGAAGTTCACCAGGAGATGCCCATTGGGACAGTGGGGCTGCAAGGAGGTTTCTGCATTGTGAGTTTCTCTGTTCTGGGGTTTGAGGGCAGTGCAATGCTATTTGTTTGTTCTCCAAGAAGATGGGGGTGATGAAAGATGTGTGAAGGTGCTGGCTTCCCCCCGATGAAAAATACTATGCCAGCTGTCGTGAGGAGTGGGGTGATGTCTTATTTGTGTATGTATTCCTTGACATGGTTTAGTAGACATAGTGGTGATGATTTAACAGTTGGACTAGATGATCTTAGTGGTCTTCTTCAACCTCAGTGATTCTATAATGATTCTATAATGACCAGTATGCAGGCTTCTGAAGACAGAAAAGGAGATGATGCATTGGTGGAAACAAGGTTGCCAGGGCTGGGGTTGTTTTATCTCTGGCTGTGCTGATTCTCATCCTGAGAAGCAGATTCTCTCCAAGATCCTTAACAACACCTCTTAAGAAACGCTTTAATAGTAATACACGTGCTAACACCTCAGCTTTTTCCAGGTTAATCTGTTTAATCCAAAACTCGCAAATCCCCAAAGGCACTGGGGGGTTCTATCTGCACAGTGCAGTGACTAAAGTGCCTAACACAGGAAACCATAGCAACCAGCCTCCAAAAGGGTTAAGTTCTGGTAATCTACCCTGGGATGCCTCTCTGCTCAATCCCCCTGGATCCTACCTGCATTTGTATCAACTCCATTACCTATGCTCTCTGGGGATTGAGCCTGGCTTGCTTCTGTTCTGGACCATACAGAGCCCCAGGTACTGCCTGACAGCAAAACTTCACTGCTGCTCTTCCCCCATTGTCCTGCTCAGGCTTCTTGGCAAGGGATGGAGCCAGCAGACAGCTGAAAGCAGAAAGAGGGAAAAGTACTCACAGACAACTACATTTGCAATTAAGAATTTCCTTTTCAAAAAGCAAGCAGCAACACACAGACCTGATGTTGCTCTGTTTTAACTCCTGCAATGCTTTTGCACTAGTCTGTGAAGTTTTTCTCTGTGCCAATATAGTAATTCTCACTGCAGGGTTCTCCTTGTGCACAGCCACAATCATTTTTATTCCAAACTGACATTTCTAGCACTGCGTCCCAGGCACCCTTGAAAGGCTAGATGGATTACTGTAATCCCCAAAAACTCAAATACATTTCTCTTGTAATGTTACAACCTCCCAAGAAGACAGGCACAATTCCATTTCCACTGGCTAACCCTACAAAACTCCAAATTCACGAGTTTCTTTCCACATTTAGCTTTGAACAAAAATAAAACCGCTAGTTTTTTTGGGTTTTTTTTTTCCAAAAAGAATGTACTTTCCCTTCATATTACACTGATCCACAAAGGACAGAGAGGGATACAAGAAGGAAGTCATGCTCTGATTTCTCTTAGAGTCTACTGTGGAGACGTAGATGACAGATGGCACTTGGTACTAGTCCTGGCAGGCTATGAGATCATAGAATTATAGAATGGCCTGGGCTGAAAAGGACCACAATGATCATCTAATTTAAACACCCTAGCTATGTGCAGGGTCGCCAACCACTAGACCAGGCTGCCCAGAGCCTTGAAATGCTAACAACATGATTCGTAAAGAATTCACTAATACATGTAGTAATTTCATCATTCCGAGGCCAGAATCTGGTAGAGGAGAAAAGCAAGACATGGAAAATGCTACAGAATCTATAAGTCATTGTAGACTTGATTATACTGTGAGACAGATACAAGCAAGTGGAGGTGTAATGCCTTTATTAGAATTCCTGAGGTGATCTGTACAAGTAATCTTCATCAAAACATGCTGAAGGGCCTCTGCGTTCCCACTGTGAATGGGTGCACATGTGTGGATCCAGAGAGGCAGGCAGAAGACCTGGAACCTGTGCATACAATCCCATGTCTTTGTTCACTTTATACATACATCTAGGCTTCTTCTTTCAAAGACTGAGGCATT
The DNA here is from genome assembly GCA_035772895.1 of Perdix hodgsoniae. Classification (NCBI taxonomy): domain Eukaryota; kingdom Metazoa; phylum Chordata; class Aves; order Galliformes; family Phasianidae; genus Perdix; species Perdix hodgsoniae. The sequence continues at coordinate 2,688,035 of JAPSGF010000042.1, forward strand.
ACTGTTGCAAATGGACATAGAGGAGTTCTAAGCTCTGAAGAAATCTGCCAGCACATTAATTGCTTGCTCTGTGTACCTTTGGGAGCTTCATTCCGTATTTTTCATGCATGCTTAGGACAGATTGAAAGACGACCATGCAGCAGTTTTGCGATTTAAAATAGATTGTCTCTGGGGTGTCATGGACTGGTAATCCATCAGCTGGTGTTAAACAGCTAACTTAAGCCCAAATGCAAAGAGCAGACAGTTCAAGCCAGGCAACATCCCTCCTGGTCATTTTGCTCCATAAAGAAGAGGAGCACAGTTTGGAGGGTTACGTTCCCCCACTTCTAAGTGGAAGGGATCTTTCATCGACTTGGATGACCTGTTGGACTGAATTGTTGCACAGCTACCCACAGGCTATTACTCATCCCCAGCCAAACCTGGAAGTTGGATTCTCTGTGCACAGAGGACCTGATTTTGGCACTGGGTTTCCTAGAGAGCATGGGGTACACCTGTGTGCACACAGCATTCAACTATGAACGAGGTAGGGTAGAAATCAAACTACAACTCACGGCAACACCCAAGGCAGTGCCTTGGAAATAGAGAACCACATGTAGCCTCACTGGCACCATCAGACAGGAGGCAAATGGTTTAAAAGCAACATCAACCCCCAAACCAATATTGCCTTATCCCCCCCATACATATCCTTAGGCTGTGATTGCTTACATGGCCTGAAGGACAGCATCTGGCCACACCTTGGGATGGACATTTAAGTTTTTCCTTTGCACAGATGGGATGTCTGATTCTCAAACAAAACCAGAAAAATGTAAAAGTTTGGGTGGGTGGGTGTTAATCCCTCTTGCTGGCATGAGAAGTGTTTTTACACCTTCTTCTAGGCCCCAGGCAAAGGCAGGAATTTAGCTCATGGTTCTTCAAACCATGGGACAAGGTGGGACATGCTGACCATCATGGTCTTTGGGCAATTAGTTACCATCTATCCCCAGCTAGGCTGGTTCTGCCAGAAGTAACATATTATTTGGTATAAATCTGAAATTATTTAATGTTAGGCAAATAATGAAGCAAGCCAAGTTCTTTCTTTGAAAAGAAGACATCCAACATGTTTGCGGTGTTGCAATGCATTGGGACTGCGTGGGGAAGATATAAATAAAAAGATGTGTTGAGGAAAGATTTAGTAAACTTTTTGCAGGTTCATAATAGAGGAAACAAGGATAATCTGGCCTTGTTCAGTACTTATCTGTGTGTTTGTCAGCTCTGGCTTCCTCTGGCTTCCTAATGTTTTCCGATTTGTTGGCTAATTTATACCAAAATTTGGCAGAAGGAAAAGATCACCTCAATTTTCAGGAAATTAGGCAGCAATGAAAGGATAAATTCAAACAAGTTCTGGAGCCAAAGAAAGAGTTGGAACGTAAGTCCTCATTAATACAACCAGATGTCCACATGGGAAAAAGCTATTAATAACCACCTAAACCAGGATAAAACATTGATCCAATGTTTTGATCAAGACACTGAATCATAAAAAAACAGGTGTCATTTTGTCTGGCACCCACCATGTCAGATGTGTGTTTTGAGTCTCCAAAACACCTGTTCGTTCCACAGCACTGAAGGAGAAGGAATAATCCTACCCTGGACTGAATCTGACAGTTTTCAACTGCAGTTCCCCCCAGTCAGGTGTTTCACACACTTTGTCTAGCCACCCTTACTTGTGGAAGCTTCTAGCAGACCTTATGTCCTGGAATCAAATGAGAGCATGAAGGTGATCCAAGGGCTGGAGCACCTCTACTTTGAAGATAGGCTGAAGGAACTGGGCTTGTTCAGCCTGGAAAAGAGGCTGCAGGAGACCTCATCCGGCCTTCTAATATTTAAAGGGAATTTATAAATTTGAGATAAATCAACTTCTTACATAGCTAGATAGTGATAGGACAAGGGGGAATGGTTTTAAAGTGAAGGAGTGGAGATGTAGATTAGATGTTAGGGGGAAGTTTTTACTGAGAGAGTGGTGAGGTGCTGGTACAGTTTGCCCAGAGAGAATGTGGGTGCTCTGTCCCTGGAGGTGTTTAAGGCCAGGTTGGATGGGGCCCTGCACAACTTGATAGTATGTGGTGTAGTAGTTGGCAAACTTGCCTTCGACAGAGGGGTTGGAACCTGATGACCCTTGAGGTCCTTTCCAACCCAAGCCATTCTACAATTCTGTGTGTTGCCCTCAAATATAGGGTCCTCCCTACCCTGGGAGAAGCCCCAATTCTGCTTTGCAATGGCATAATTCTCCCCCAAACTAGCTCCCTTCTTACAGATGGGGGCTAGATGGGAACCTATCCCCTCTATCAGCTGGATCCTTTCCCTCCATTTCTCTTTCTCCCTCAGTTCCCACAATCAGCAAACCCACCCTCCCCAGGCTGACAGAATGAGTTCTACTACGTATAGATAGGGCCAGTCCTCAACATGTAGAAAAACACCATATTTGGCCAGTTTGAGCCAGAGTTGAGCGAGAGCTTGCCAGGAGAATCATACAATTTAAACCGAAAGAGAGTGAGTTTAACCCTTCATTTATAAACAGGATGATAAATCACCTATGGAACTTTAAACACGGAGAGACTGCAAAGCTAAACACAAGCTGCCTCCATGCCAGGCAGCAGAGCAAGGTTAGCAGACAGGACAGGGTGAGGGGGACAGGGAGATGAGAGAGGAGCCAGTTTGTCAGGTCAGATGTTCAGATTCAAGACAGGGAGATGAGAAAAGTTGAAGCTGTTTATACTAAATAACACGAATGTCCTTTTCATCTTCCCCATCCCAGTGCACGTCTCTTTTGTTCTCTTTCTGTGTGCAGAGATCCTATCAGCACACACTAATAAATAACCCTTTTGGAGAGTGCTCAGGACAAAGCTCAGTTGCCTGATCTGCGTTTTCTTTTGTATCCCATTACTTGAATTGCTGAGCTCAACCCAAAAGTACCATGGGTCAAGGAAGAAACTCCAGCTGACTTCAGCAAGCAGAGGGTGAAGCATAATGCTAACACAGAGCTAAAAATTGGGTGGAAAGAAATATGGGATGGCCAAGGATATCCTCTTGAGGCAAGATGTAGCACTGAGTTGCTCATGCTAAAAGAACAAGTGGGATTCCAAGCATCAAAAGAAGAGATCGCAGGCCCTGGTTTCAGCACAGTGCCCATCTGTTTCCCATTTGGCCCAAGAATGATAGAATTGGTTGTGTCATGCAATGATAAGAAAGTATTTCAGAGCAAGTCCCTGTCTCTCAGTGCTGAGCAGGAACCTTTATCAAAACGAGAGAAACCAGCTCAACCTCCAGTCTCCCTCCCTCCCTATATCCCATTTCTACCCAGATGCCTGCTGTACTTTTAAGGAAATGCTACCCGCAGCCTCTGAGCCAGACAGACAAAACCCAGCCCGAGAGGTATAATATAACAGCATAGGTCAACTGGCGCATTCATACGGCGCTCAGAACGGTGCATGTTTACCCATCACAGATTTTGCAGACTACCAGCTCCATAAAACAGAGTTTCCACTGAAATCTCTGGAAATGAGGGGCGAATTAGGCATGAAGAAAGACCAGCTCCATTTCCTCTAGAGATTTTAGTCAGAAGGGTAGCACAAGGGCTATTAATTCTGCAAGAAAAGGTGGCTAGTTCTTGTCGCCCTTCATGAGCTCATGCTACAGCTGCAAGCCATAAATAGTGAGACCATAGCAAAACAGAGGTTTTCAGAGGCTGCAAAGCTTCTCACGACCTTCACTGGCTGCTCCATGGCTATGCATAGCTGAACTGACCCACTTTAACACCTGCATTAGTATTTCTGATAACAGAGAGAGACCTAGTTGGGGTTATTTTTTGACTTAGAAATGAGGGGAGGGAAGCAAAATTGGAAGGCTTTGGAAATGTTTGCCTCTCCTCACACACGAGGTCAGGCTGCCTTTCTGTGCCTTGTTTAGCCTGCTGCAAAATGGGGCCATGTACCTTTGTCAAGTGTTTGGAGACCCATAATGGAAAAATACTTAGTAGCTGTTAACCAAGGGTTTGGTCTAGCTCCATCTCATTAAAAGCACTCAGAGGAATGTTGTTGCTTTGCCAGTCCAGCTCTCCATCCTTTCTGCTTGTGATCCATGTAATAAGAGCAGTCCCACAAACTAAAAGGCCATTTACCCAAACATTCATCAGAAATAATCTGATTAGAGGAAGACTTTTCCCACTGCAGCCCCAGAGCCCTTTTACCATAGCTTGTCAGTAAGAAAATCTTCAGAATTATTTAAATTTGTCAGGGTTTCTTTCATGTTGTTGCTTGTATTGTCAGCCCACACAGGGCAGCAGTAGAGTAAGAAGAGACACCAGCTCTAACATAGCTCCTCCATTACAATGAGAAAGTACTGCCCGTTATTTGTGTGGGTGATTGTAGTATCTGGAGTTTATTTCATTGCACATGGGATTCAGGGAAGAGGGAACTATGTAAACCAGCACACTGCATATGAAGATGACTGGACAGCGCTCACAGGTGATACTTTCCTACTAGTCTAAAATGCTCTGCATCCCTCACTAGTATTGTTAGGATGAGACACATTTGAATGCAGTTCAAGTTACTGGTCTCACTGGAATAGGGAAAGAAAACTGTAAGGTGAATTTGAGGTGTTCCTGATAACAGATCTGAGAGTGAAGAAATACTTTCTATAAGAGGCAAGCCACCAAGAAGACATAAAATCAGAGAAAACAGCCAATGCCTTACTATTACAATGGGATGAAGTGCCCTATTGTCCACACAAGTTAAAGCCCCGCTAAAGGGTGGGATAGGTGATTTTTAATTCTCCCCTTGCTCACCTCTGTATCAACACAGATAGTAAATTCATGCCACATTCAAGAAACAAAAATGTTTGCATTTCCTGGTTTGCACAAGTGCAATGCCTTCCACAGTACTCCCCTTGACATCATCTGTAAAGGGAAACTTGGAAGCAGATCCAGGCATCTGCTCATTTCAGTTTGTTTTTGTAATTAAAGAGCCACACAAACAAACAGAGTAGATCAAATGGTGAGAATATTAGAGAATCATTTTAAAGCGATGCTAGCATTCTGAATCTTTCCCATGGGTCTTCCTCGGATGCCACACTTTGCAATTCCACTACCTTCAGCCAGTCTTGGGTCCAGTTTTTCCTGTTACTCTCTAACAGAATCCTTGGCACAAAATGTGAGGAGACAAGACTTTCCCTGAGGAGTAGGCAGGCTAAATCAGACCCAGACACGATAAAGAGAACATGTGTTCTACATTGGCTGCCACTGGAGTTCAGTGTGAGTTGAAGTAATCCAACCATTGCTAAAAGACAAGATGTTCCAACATCTGACAGCTGATGGAAATGGCCTAAGTACAAAAGTAGGCAGAAGTTAGGATTACTCCTCTTTGCCCAGCAGTTCTTTGGGACATTACAGGCAGTCTGACATGAGGCTTCAGGATTTCAGTCCTGCAGCATAATATGTTGTCTGGTTTGATCTCAGAAGGGCTTTTATGGTTAAGCACCAGCTGTTCAAATTCACACCACTCCCATAGACTAGATGAGGGACAAAAATAAATCAGAGCAGTAACCAGTGACCAGATCCCAACCTGACTGACCAGACTTCCTCATGATGGCAAAGTCAGTTCTGCAGACATTTTCTGGGGGAGCTTCATGGCAGACCTAAATTCATAGAATTATCATAGAATCATAAAATCATAGTATCAGAATTATAGGATGGCTTGGGTTGGAAGGGACCTTAAAGATCATCCAGTTCCAACTCCCCTGCCATGTGCAGAGTTGCAGCCCACCCGTTCAGGCTACCCAGGGCCCCATCCAACCTGGCATTGAACACCTCCAGGGATGGGGCATCCACAGCTTCCCTGGGCAACTTTTGCCAGTGCCTTACCACTCTCTGAGTAAAGAATTTCCTCAGTCCTACCTTTTGTTTTTGCTCAAGAATTATTCTACCTACAACTCAAGTGAATGAACCATACAGATAAACCACAGCAGGGCTATGGCATCCCATGAGGACTCTTGATCTCAAGGGTTGACGATTTACCAAATTTCTAAGCCTTCTCCAAACTGAGAAGGAGCAGAAAAACACCCATTCTTTGGCAACTCAGTCCTGTACAGAAGCCTGCCTAGCAACATCCTATGACCCTATCATCAGCACAAGCTCAGAACTGTTCTGCTGGAAAAGACCTGGGCATTACAGTGGATCCTTGGCTATGAGAAAAGCCATCAAGTTTTTTTTTATTGCAAACAAAGGAAAGCGAAGACAGGTTGAGAGACTGAGTAAGGATCTCACCAATGAAATATATTCAAAGAGCAGGATGGATGCAGCCGATTCTTTTCAGTGGTGCCCAGTAACAGAAAACAGGGCAATGGGCACAAACTGGAACATAAGAAGTTCCATATGAAAATGAGGGAAAAACTTCCTGCAAGTGCTGGAAGATGTGTTTGCAGCTCCATCCCTTTTGCACTTGGCTCTTTGGTAGCAAGGATTTCAAACCCTCATAACTCAAATCTTTCAGCATTACTCTCTGCTGATTCAAGCTGATTTTTTAACCTCACAGTCCTGTTCAGCTTCTTTTGAGATATTCCAGACATTTTTCAACCATTTATTTTTATTGAAACCAGCCAAGTCTCTGTATATATTGGGTTTTTTTTTCTTTTTTTTTTTATCTTCTAATATACAAATCAGTTTAAAATAGTGTGTAAGTCAGGAATGATTTGCAAATTAAACTGTCAAGCCTTGGCAGGAATAGTGGCTGACACGCTTAGTTGAAATCTCCTGGCTGCTGTTGCTGTGAGCACAGATACCTAGAAAATGCCACACAACTTGCTTGTGTTTTCCTGGAAAAAGCCATCCTTTGATTTTAGGAAAGCTTCACAGTTCCTGCAAATGCTGCTGTGCATAGCTCTTTATGGGATTACCTGGCCAAGGGAAGGGATGCAATATTCTACAAGTCAGATGATGAGGCTGTGGTTGTACCAATGACCATTTTCCATGTGGCTGACCCAAGCATGGCCCACACACCTCGATTTTCCCTTCTCCTCTCTGCACCTTTTGGCATAGCTTACTTCTTTGTCCTTGCACAGTCCTTAAAATCACTTTTAAACAGAAGCAACTTGAAGTGGAGATTGTACATTGCCTCTAAAGCACCAGCTGGAACCACCAAACTAAAACTGTTATAAAAGCAGATATTTTCCTAGCAATTAGGGACAATCCCAGCCTGCCATGGCTGGGATTCCATCATGATTAATATGATTGCATCATATAGTGACAGGTAAGATGCCTATCGAGTACAGCAGTACATGTAACTACTGAGGCTGTGCAGATATATTGGTTAAAATGTTCTTATATGACAATATTCTGAGCTGTGCAGTGTGACATACACATCAGTATATCCCTGTATCTTGTCTTCCAGATTGCTGGAAAGCCAATGACCATGCCGACCTCCTCCACCCAAGTGTCAGTTCTTGACCATACCAACTCTACCCAGCAACCCAACTCCAGCATCTACATGTTCTCCAAGTTCATCCACCTTGACAAAGAATTGTACAAACAATTTTACAGCCTATGGATTGCCCTGATAGTTGTCAATGCCATTATCTTCCTGGTGGGTGTTGTGCTGAACAGCTTGGCATTGTATGTATTCTGCTTCCGTACTAAGACAAAAACCACCTCTGTTATTTACACCATCAACTTGATTGTTACCGATCTCTTGGTAGGCTTCTCCTTACCTGTACGGATCATCATGTTCTATACTGCAGAGGACTGCCTGAATTGCTCCTTTGTTCATATCTTTGGCTACTTTGTCAACATGTACTGCAGCATCCTCTTCTTGACGTGCATCTGTGTCGACCGCTACCTGGCTATCGTGCAGGTACAAGCCTCACGAAAATGGAGGAATCCCACCTGTGCCAAGGGGATCTGTGTCTTCATTTGGATCTTTGCAACTGTAGTGACTTTCTCTATCCTCATCATGGCAATACAGTTTGCCCAGTGCTGCATCTCTGAGATTCTGGTCCTGATGGTCTGCGAGTACTTCTTCCCCCTCATCATAATCATCTTCTTCACCACCAGGATTATGTGTGCTCTGTCCAAGCCCAGCCTCATGCACCAGAGTCGGGAGAGGAGAATGAAGGCTGTGCAACTCCTTATCACCGTCCTCATCATCTTCATGATCTGCTTCACTCCTTTCCATGTGCGACAGGTAGTGATCTCCATCAACCCAGACATGCCCCACAATGTCAGCCTCCTTGTCTACCATGTGACAGTGACTCTGAGTAGTCTCAACAGCTGCATGGACCCTATTGTCTACTGCTTTGTCACCAACAACTTCCAGGCAACCATGAAAAATATCTTCAGGAAAACCGAACCAGAGCAAACCACTGTGGACATCCTGGGTATGAACAAGAACACTAAGAGTTCCAATGCAATCATCACCTTCTCAAACACAATAGGAAGCCCTGTGAGCTTGCCGTCTCCAAGCAGTGTCCAGATCTAACCCAGTTCTGATGGGACTTGCTGCAGTAAACCAGTGTAATGATGCTGGAACCCTGGTAGGGTGCATGGTGCCACTGTCTGACATCTTTGTTCTTTAGGGAGACTTTAAGAATGACAGTGGTGGAATTTATTCCTCAAAAACATTGTGGTCTGTTTGGAAAATTGAACTTGCAGTGCTTTTAGTACCAATACAAAAGAGAGTTTATTAATTACTGTTCCCCACAGGAATGTTTTCCTTGTATTTTAATACAGACATTTTGCTAACAACAAATTCCATATTGTGGTTTTCTTTTCCTCTTTGACATTGTAATGCAACACTACTATGATGACTTAGAAAGCAGTAAATCCCTGTTTTCTATGAAAGCTATCAGGCCTTGGATGTGTACTTAAGAGTAAAGGATAAGAGTCATGTTTCCAGGGATACCCATGACAGAGACTTTAGATGCCAAAGGGATGAGACAGAAAGTATTGTAACACACGTATCACCAGCATCCACTCTGTTGTTTCTGAAAAGCTCGGAACTTTTTCAGGGTAGAGATTGTGAAGTCAAGCTGTACTATCTCCTCTCCCTATGTAAGCATAAGAGAAAAAATATTTGTGGGTATGTATGTTTTCATACACATTGTCTGGGTTTGGGGAAAGATTAAAGATATGTTCCACCATAATTTGGATCACTAAATCCCCTGAACTGCAGATGAGCATACAAAGAGCTGTGAAAATGAATGTGCTTTCCAGCGAACTCTGCTGTTCAGCTCTCTCCCCCTGAAAAACAGCCAAGATGAAAAGCAGAACCAGACTATAATGCTATACTATCCTTGTCTGAGTTTTCTTCCTGTCACATTGTGAAATCAGGGCTTTTAGTCCTAATTCCCACCATCAGTTCATCCACTCAGTCATTCAAATGCTGATGTTTCCAGGAACAGAAAAACAATCTCAAGCATCTAAGTCAAAATTCACCCCAGTACAAAGTCCCTAAAATGATTTAAGAACAACATTTGGAAGATATGTAAGGATAATGATGCCAGGAGAGTCTGTCCACAGCAGTGGGTACATGTCCTAGTTTGGACTGCAACAATTAAGCATGCAAAAATAAAAAAAGAATCATCTAAGAAAAAGCGCATAACACACAGCGCAAATGTAACAGTTGTTACTGCTCTATTTCTCCTCATCCATTATCATTCAGGACAGTAGGCTTTGTTGGTCTAAGCTGGGCTGGAATATTCAACTTCTCCCAGGTCCAACCATGGGACAGCCACCTTCACTTCAACCACCTTCACCAAAACACAAGCAATGCTTAAAAATGTTTCCTGTGACTATATAAATGTTTCCTTACTCTGTTTCCTTGACCAACACAGAAGTAATAAACAGTCAACACTACTGCAATAGAGGGATCTGTCCAGAGATGAGCATAGGTGTCTGCAGGACCACTGTGTGTCCCAGGCAGTGGAATTCATGGAGAGTGATCATGGAAGCAGAGACCTCCTCATTGCCTACATCTCCAGGGATACAACAGGAGCCCAGACACTGCCTACACATGGAACACTTTCATGCATGTTTCTTAATTGTCTCTCAGAGTCCCTAGGGAAGGATTTAACTGCCACTAGACCAGTGCCTAGCGCCATGGTAGGCACAATAGCATGTCCTCACTACAGACCCTGCTACACAAGGCTGTGGTTCTCCCGCAAGTCCTGCACTGTGCCAATAGCCTCAAGTATCCCAGAGCAGTCCCAGCCACAGACACTTCTCCTTGAATAGCTGAGTCCTGTGTCCGAAATAAAAGTATGCATCTGTAATCTACAAATGGGTAGTGTTCAGTCAGCTGCAGGTCTCCCCTTGAAGACCAGCGTGACACTGACAGCTGCAACCGGACCATTAACTCAGGCTCTTGTGGATCAGGAGGCACAGAAGAGTGCTGTGGATGTGATTTATCTCAAATTCTCCTGAGTAATACCACAGACTCAATGCCATTACTTTGAATATTTTAATTTTTTTTTTTTTTTTTCATTCCTAGAGGTTGGGACAGCCACCAACACTGTGGAACTACCTTTTGGGATGTAAGACCCGCTATTGCTTCCTTTTCATGGCCATGAACCTAACCCTAACTCTAACCCTAGACACGGCCATGGTGAGCATTTGCAGAGTCCAGTTCCACTGTTTTCCTTTCGCCTCATCTATTTTCTTACTCATTTTCAAATTATTAACTGTGATAAGGTGCCTAGCAGCCAAGGCCAGCTTCTTGGCAGATCTCTGTCAAATGATGCATCAGCACCCAGAACAGTCTCCCTTCTTGGTCACAATAGCAAATTCACATTTTTGCCACTGTTTTTCACCAGCCCCTCATTTGGAGAAAACATACTATTCCTCAAAGCTCTGCACTTCCATGTAGATCCCAAAAAGTCATGCCTACCAACCCACGACATGCTCAAAGACATTTACAGCTAGCTCATTTGTAACGAAAATGCGTCTCTTGTATACAGAGTTGTTAACAGTACTGTCTTTTGCCTTGACTGTTTCAGAGAGAAAGGAGCTAAAGTGCAGGATCAGTGCATAGCTTATTTTAGTTTCTTTGTTCCAACAAGCTGCAGTTTTACACCTCCATTTAATTTGCTATCTACAGTGTTTTTGCCATATACAGAAATGCTTTAATATTTTCCTTGGTGCAGTTATTCATTTGAGGCCAGTATGAAACCTCTAAGATCATTTGCTTAGATTTTTAAGTTCCTAAATAGTGTCTCAACTGAATCTCTCTGCTGTATACTTAACTGGTAGTTGTCTGTATTCCCTTTGCTGTCAGTATATTATTCACTCTTCATACAACCAATGTGAGATTGAATCGTTTTCTTTACTTGGCAATGTTTATTGCTTTATCCAGATCTTTCAATGCTCATTTTTCCATTTTCTCCCAACTCCAAAGAAGGATCAAATCCTTTATCAAGAATATAGTTTCCAAAAACTGGCGAGATGCTAAATCATTCACAAACTTGCCCATTTTTTCAGTGATTTTTTTGTGTTATATTTTCTTTCCATATTTTTTACAAGTGTCATTTATTTCTCAGAGTGCAGTAGTTGCTTAACTTCTTCCCTCTTTAAAGTCATCCATTTCTGCTCAGGGCGTAATGTCAAAAATCAGTACCAAAAAAGTTGGTCATCATCAGAAATAAACTTCCAATGGAAGTTTTGTTGGGCATCTTTCACCTGCTAGTTCCCATTGCTGCTGAAGATTCCCATTGCTGCTGAAGACTCTCTCAGTTCTCCTCATTTCCGGAGACAGGGACCAAGTCTCTTGCCCTTTACCTGCTCCATCTCTGCACTCAGGTATCACCTTGGGTTTCCTCCTCGTGATCAGGTTGCCCAGAGAGGTTGTGGAGTCTCCTCCTTGAGACCTTCAAAATCCATCTGGATGTGATCCTGTGCACCCTGCTGTAGGTGTTCCTGCTTGATCAGGGCTTGGACCAGATGGATCCAGAGTTTCCGTCTAACCTCGACACATTCTGTGATCACAGACAGTGATTGCATTAGTCCTCTTCCTACCCCAACCTGACCTTTTTCTGATGTGAACAGCACAACTAAAGCTGCATGCAGTACAACAGGGAAGCCTCCATGGGCAACGAGTAACTCCAAAGACCATTGAATAGACACTGAGGGTGCTAAGGAAAAGCACCTACAGAGCAGCTTTGCAGGGCAGGCTTATATGCTGATTTAAAGATTTAGATGCCAAATTCCCAAGGAGTTTGAATAAAATCAGGTACTTATCTGCCTGTGAGGATCACAGTCATTAGCCAAAGGCTGAAATATTAATAGGGATGAATGAGTATCACATAGAATACAATCACTGAGAAGTCCATGGTAGACAGAATACAGCTCTCCCTGAAGAGGTTAACTGCAACAAAAGAGCTCTAGTAAGAAGCCCTGCCCTTTCAGGAGAATTAGAGCAATCATTTCCCTTTGACGTACTTTGGTGCTCTTTCACATCTAAAATTCTGTAATATGAATTAGAATATCCTATTCTATCAGTTGCCCAGAAGCTAGCAAAATCTCACATGTATTTCTTGGGATGTCTGTAAAGAGGAAGAGATATAGAATAGCCAGCCCTCTGTCATACTGCAAATACAGCTGGACCCAGCAGAAACTAAAATCTTCTATTTTGTGTCATAAAAGGAACCCCTGACTCTACACATGGGATTATTGGCCAGACTGTCTTCCTCCTGGGCTCTGAGCAAGCTCTGTCCCCAGTCCACTACCATGTTAATAGCTACAAAGTGGAAACAGTGCAGTGATGCTCTTCCTTCCTCCTCATCCCATTGGGTTTTGCTTCCCCTCAGATGTGCTTAGGGCAGGGGAAGATAATGAAGACTTTACAGAGGAACCACAAGCCCAGATAAAGCAATAACAGAGGAAGGGAAGGACAGGGAGCCAGTGGGTTAAAAAAGAAGAGCTCAGTGGTGGGTAAGGCTAGTGAGAACAAGGATAAGGAAGCTAATGGAGGGGAAAGCTGTCAGGGAATACAGAGATCTGATATCCAGTGAAGATGACACAAGAAACCTAGGTAGGGCATGGCATCACTAGTCCTGAAACAGGAGCTCTAGGGAGGATTCCAGTGCTTGGATCAGATGTGAAAGGCACCCATTTAAGGAAGAAAAAGCTGAAAAGCAGAGCACTGTATTCCGTTCCCAAGGTGAGGCCCAGAAAAGGAAAAAGAGTGATCTCCCCACAGCAGTCTGAACTGTTGTGTTCTTGGGGCAGAAGACAAGAAGTGTGCCGGAAAAGAGGAAGAGGGCCTTTGACCCCCAAACATGTAATGTGACATTGGACCAGTCAAGTCCTCTACCCTGGGCAAAGAACTGGCTTTGCTCATGCCCAGCTGTTATATACCCAGCAGATACTGCAAAAAGCGCCCATACTTATCTGGCAGGGACATGAGATCTCCTAAGTGCTTTTACAATCTGCCAATGCTGGCAGGATATCAAGGTCTTAATTCATGAAACTATTCTTCTTCAGGATGTTTGACTGTAGCATCATAGCTCAAATTAACTTAAGTATGTGTTTGACTTCCATTGCAAGTGATTTTCCTTCACAGCTGTGTGTAGAGCTAGCAGCACAGCAAAGGACTGTCCTTTCCAGCTGCTCATGTACCAAGAAAGAGCCTCTTAGATGAAATAAAACTGAGTTTACATATAGCAGAAAGTCTTTCTTGGCCTCATGGCAATCTCAGCAAAAGTTCATAGAGAGGAACTTCAATCCCACAAACTCTTGCATTTGTCTTGTATCTGTCTTAATAAACCCAAATCTTTGCATTAGGAAGGGAAGAGTGCTCTCCATCACCTGTCAACACCAGGCCACAGAAATGCAAAGGTGCAGAATGGACTGCTGTGCCATGCCTTGAAGGGCAGATGTGAACCAGAGTTTGGTTTCCTTACTGATCACAGAGAGATGTGTATTCAAACTCTCAGACATATGATGCCCCTTGAAATTGTAGATCTGTCAGAACAGGTTTTATTTTGTGGGGGGAAAAAAAATCTAGAAATCTGATCCAAATACATCTCCTTCTCCAGCCATGGAGATTCCATTGAGAAAAGAAGGAAACGTGCAGGCAGTGGAAGCAGGGATGTGTGACCTGGAATGAATACAGGCATGCCATCCATATGGGCAAAGATGTGATCAGGAAAGTTAAGGAATGGATGGAACTGAACCTGGCAAGGGATGTTAAAAACAAGAAGAGATTTTATAGGTACACTGATCAGAAGAGACAGACCAAAGAGAGTATACTTGCTCTGATAAAAAAGAAAGGAGAAGTGACCACAACAGACGTGGAGACAGCTAAAGTATTCAACAAGTTATTTGCCTCAATCTTCACTGACAGTCAGGCTTCCCATGTTTCTCACCTCCCTGAACTGGGCACTCCCATTTCCAAGAAAAGGAGAGAGAAAAACATGAAGCAGATCAATGAGCCTCACATCTGTGGCTGAGAAGATTGTGGAGTGGATCCTTTTGGATGCTGTGTTAAGGCACATGTTAGAAGAGGTGATCTGAGACAGCCAGCATGGCTTCACCGAGGGCAGATCATGCCTGACTTATCTGGAGGCCTTCTAGAATGGAGTGATGGCATTGTGAACATAAGAAGACAACTGACGTTGTCTACTTGGACTTTAATGTGGTCTAGCACCACATCCTTGTCTCTAAATTGGAGAGATGTGGATTTGAAGAGTGGACTATTCAGTGGATGAAGAATTGGCTGAGTAGTTGCTGTCATAGGGTTGTGGTCAACAGCTCTGTGCTGACCTCTCCACCTCCCACACTGGCCAATCACAAGTTGCATCTCCCCTAAGACAGGGGTCTGTCTTAGGACCAGTGCTCTTTAACATCTTTATCAATGACACAGAAAGTGGGATCAAGTACATCCTCAGCAAGTTTGCTGGTGACATCAAGCTGAGTGGTTCAGTTGATATAATAAAAGGAAGGAATGCCATTCAGAGGGCTCTCATAAACCTAACGAGGTTCAACAAGGCCAAGTACAAAGTGTTACCCTTGGGTCAGGACAATCGCAGATAAGAATACAGACTAGCAGAACAACTCAAAGAACATGAAATTATTTACTTAGAGAGTGATGAGGCACAGGAACAGACTGCCCAAGGAAGTTGTGAATGCCCTATCCCTGGAAGTGTTCAAGGCCAGGTTGGATGGGACCCTGGGCAGCCTGACCTGGTGGGTGGCAACCCTGTCCATGTCAGGGGAGTTGGAACTATATAGGCCTTAAGGTCCCTTCCAACCCAAGCCATCCTATGATTCTATGATTCTGTGAAAAGGGGCACATCCTTTGCTCTTTTCAGTAGGACGAGTCAAAGAGCAAGCAGTAGTCTGACCTCCAGACCCAGAGGATGCATTTTTGGGAATGCCTTGAAGGCCTCTGCTCTCTTCCTTGCAGCAGACCCATAGTATTCTCCTTGGTCCCTCAGAGAACACTAACAGGACTTTATTGACATGAACTTAAAGCAAGAAAATAAAACTCCCTCTAACAGAAATGTTTATGTCTACAAAGAGGTGGAGAAAAATTAAGATTGTTGCAGTCAAACAGTTTCCCCCAAGAGATTTGCCCAGAGGAAGTCCATACTAGAGTACAGCATGACATAAAAGACTTCAGTCAAAGCCCAGTAGTTGGCTTATCCTTCCTCTGATCCCATAGCCTGTGAAGGATTCCTATAAATTCATCCAAGAACCTCATCAGACAGCAACCTAAACCGAAGCCCTGTATCCAAACCCTTGACATTTTGGATAGCTCAGAGACTGCCCGAATCCTAGCTTCCCAGGGCAGGCCTCACTTGATTGATATTATTTAGAGTTGGAAATGCCGTTCTGCCAGCACCACTTAGAAAACATGGCAGTGTTGAAGACACCAGTCCAGACGTAGTTCTCTATACAGCTGCCCATTTGCAGCACATGCAGTGGGAATCTGTTGATAGCTTCTTGACAGAAATTATGGTTTGTTTATCTGGTAGCTTTACTTTGTGCCTTTCAACCAACCCGGAAACTCTTCCTCTTCTAACCTCTTGGCCTGCTATTATACACAGACTAGTCTACATGATAATTTTGGTAACCATGCTTCATCTTATGACAAACACTGCATAAAGCAAACAAATCAGTATTGTCATAATTAAAGCAAATTATTGGATGGTTTATCTGTACAATCAAAACAGTTCTACCGCTGCTAACACTTTACCTGGCTGAGGTTTTATCAAGTACTGTAGGGTATATTAACTCATGCAACATCAAAATCAGGCACAGCAACCCTGCAGCCTCCCACAGCAGGCAGGACTTGGAAACTTGCAGGATTTCTTCCTAAGGCTACTACATGCCTAACAGAAGAGAAAGCTTCACACAGTCAACTCATCATCATTTAAACTGGAGTCCCTTTTACAGGAATTCTTCCCATTTTATGCCAGCGTTTCTTTGAGGATTACAGAAGATAAAGCACCTTCTTTGTCTCTGCAGTATCACATTCCAAGCCACGGATATTTGCTCTGTCTTTGTCTAACAGATTACTACACTCTGCAATGCCAGATATTTTTTTTCTTCCAGCAAAAGTATTTTTAAACAACGATCTATTCGTGCACTCTGAAAAATTAAATGACCCTGTCTCTTCCTATGAGGTATAATTCCATGCTGAGACTTTCTGGTGACTATTTTCTGAGCCTCTTTGGAAGTTTCAGCTGCCTTTTTCAGGTCGGAGCACCTGAGAAAGATGGGAACAGGGGACTGAGAGATTTTAGTTCATAGAATCATGGAATTATTTGAGTTGGAAGGGACCCTCAAAGGTTGTCTAGTCCAAATACCTTGGCAATGAACAGGGACACCTACAGCTACATCAGGTTGCTCAGAGCCCCACCCAGCCTGACCTTCAATGTCACCAGGAATGGGGCATCCACCAGCAACTCTCTGGGCAACCTATGCCAGCGCTTCACTACCCTTATTGTAAAAAAACTTCTTCCTCATATCCAATGTAAATCTCTTGTAGTTTGAAACCATTTCCCCTTGTCTTATCACCACAGACCCTGCTAAAGAGTCTGTCCCCTTCTTTCTTACAGCCCCCCATTAGACACTGAAAGGCCACTCTCAGGTCACCTAGGAGCCTTCTCTTCTCCAGGCTGAACAGCCCCTTAGGCTGTTCTCACAGGGAAGGTGTTCCATTCACTGGATCATTTTTGTGGCCCTCCTCTGGATATACTCTATCAGGACAATTTCTCTCCTGTACTGAAAAAAATCAAATGATTTACTGTAGGATAAAACCTTTTTTATATGGGGGTGATACAGATGGACGGATGGACAAAGATGACACTCAAGGATCATGGTAGCATGGTGCTTCTCCATCCACCACCAAGAGCTCTTTGTCTGCCTGTACCAGTGTGTATCCCTAACATCATCAGTATCCTTTCAGCCCCTGCACTATGCAGCCTGTCCTGCTCAGCAAAGCCTACATACCCTGCCTTTGGCAGCCATAAGTGCAGCTCTGCCAAGCTCATGAGGATGGTGAGGGGCTGTTCTCTGCACATCATCTCTACAGCTGCCATGTTTGATATCAGTAGGAGCAGCTGCCAGTACAGAGGATGTGGGCGTGCTCTTTGCAACATAGAGTTTGTTATCAATGGAGCAGCTGTTCGTCCTGCAAGCTCCTGGGGGCACGAGAAATCAATTTGTTCCACCAAAAGTATCCTGGAAGGTCATTTGATAGCAATGCTGAATGTGGGAGTGACAGATGCCAAAAGGAGAGCCCCACAGAGCAGGGCAGGATGTCCCCAGAGAGGCATAGGTGTGAACGGCCACACAGCACAAGTCTGGGTGGCAATGCATCACGTGTGTGTGCAGTTATAACGGTGTGATGGGGAAAAAAAAAGGGCAAGGAGTCTGGCAGAAACAGCTGCAGGGAACTCCTCTCATCTGTGTCAGGCTGCAGGAGCCTGTGGGCTGTCAAATACACCAGCAAATTCCTAATATGTGATGCAAGTCAGACATCACCCAAACCCAAATCCAGCATCCACCAGCAACCATTTCAGGGGAGGCTTTGAGTTCTGTCCTGTGTTATTCCACCTGCATGCTGTGGTGGGTGCCTTCACAAGAAAAAAAGCACTCCTGGTCCACTGCCCTTGGGTCTGAGAGAGATGAGCACCTGATTGAATACCTGAGGATGCCAGCACCATGAGAAGCACTGAAAACAAATGCGATGTAAATCTAAAATGAACAAATGCGTACAGTGCTGTATGTGAAGAGAGAGAAAGAAGTACTTGAACGTGGACAGGGAGAGAACTTGTAGTCCCTATTTTGAGAGCATAAACCCCTACATTGAGAGCATAAACCCTACGAGACCACAGCTCTCCACACAGGGAGGTGCAGGGTGAAAGCCAGAGGGAAACTGAGGCGCAGTCTCAGCATACATTCTCCAATGAGAGAAGTTTATCCACATCACACCTGAAGGTTACCCCAAGAGGTAGCAAGGGGAACTCCATCCCCTGTGCCACCAGGATGGTGGGACAGCAGCTAGCAGCTCAGGCACCACCAGATAAAAAACACAAGATTTCTGGCAGAGACTTTTTAATGCAAGTCTAAAGGGAAAGGAGATCCCTTCATGCTCTCTCCAGTCCTCTCAAGGGCACAATTTCCTTTCCTTTCATGGCAAGGTGATTTTTTTCCCCCCACAATCAGAAAAACACCTTCATGGATGAAATATGCTTTCATAGCTCTCCAGAGGAGCTCTTTGACCAGCTAGTGGTGCGTAAAATCACAGAAAACAACCTGCCTGAGGCCTCTGCAGCAACAGAAGAGAAGAAAAAGCTGCCCAGACACAGCCATAAATATCCTATTGGCTCTTTTTAGACTTGGTCTGATCCTAGGAAGTGGCTCATCCCTTCTGCCTACAGCAGGAACAGAGGGCACTCAGCACCAGGAAGGATCTGGCCATGCGTATTACATCAGAATGGGCCTCTCATGAATCAGCAGCCCCTCTATATTTCAGGGTTCTCACAGCTCTCCCCAGTTAATTTCTCCTGAGCCATTCATTGTTATATTCCAAATAAATACATAGAAAAATTCACATATATTTCAGTAAATGTGGGGGAGGGCGTAAAAACATAGCACACGGTAAGCAGAAGGGCCAGCATTAGGCAGGTTTAGCATGGCCAAGTGCTTGGTTTTATTTCTGAACCTCTTCACTCACACTTTTCCCAGACTTCCCAGTTTCCCACAGGCTTTGTTCTGCCTTGAAGATAGCATCACAACCATTCTCTCATCTCCTCTCTTCCATTCCTATTCACAACAGTGCACCCTGTGTCAATAAACTGGAACCCAGCCCTCCTCACACAAAAGGTGGGATCCTAAAGCTGGGATGCTCTGGCAACCCCAAGGCTCTTCTGCACTAACAGTTTTGACATCATGTCAGCTGTCATCAACCCCATACAGAGCAATTGGCTCTGGGAATCCCCAGCTTTGGCCATCTTCCCACAGCAGCATCTGACATGCAAGCAGCCACAGGGGGATGTCACAGAAGTTGTCTCCCAGTTCCCTTCCCAGGCTTTTTGGAACAGCTCAGAGCATCCCCACACACTTTATTTATGTTTAAGTAACTTTCCCAAACCCACTTAGGAGTCACATTGACCAGTCCAGGTGGTTGGTATCCTTGTTTTGCAGGAATGTTTCCATTTTCTTGCATTTATTCCCACAGGAACAGGATGCCCAGACGACAGGATGCTACGTGGTATTCTTTGCTCACATGAGCAGTACTTGTTACATATACTGCTCAGGGAAAAATTATAAACACAGGCAGCAGGTCTATGTTTTTTTTAAATTTCAATTAAACACTTGTGGATAATAAAATGCCATACCTCTTGAAAAGCATCAGTAAATCTGTAGATTTAAACCAGGCCAAGGCATATTTCTTTTCCTTGGAAATTCTTTTCTAACTCTGTAGACTTAAACAGGGTGGGAAGAGGAAGGTTTGTTAAATTTCCACAAGAGATTTCTCTGACCCACCGGCACCTCTGTTGCACTGCACTGCTGCAAGGCAGGGAGGACCTGCTGGCAACATCCCCTTCTACACTTTTTTTGGACGCTCTGCAGCAAAGACATGTCAGCAAACAGCAAAGTCTCACAGAGAAACCAGTGCCCCTAAGGCTCCCTAAGGCAGCGATTCAAGAGGTCTGATGCTGCCAGCCAAGTTGTGACAAACCAACCACTGCCCTCTGCTGAACGTAGTCCGAATACCCACAGAGACCCCAACAATCTAGCTAGCTGGAAAATTATGTCTGAAATCCTATTTTGCTGGGAGGAAAGAGAAAACCAAACTCCTCTTATCTTAGATCATAAATATCTCCTTCAGATCAGCTGCCAAAGCCCTACATTTTGTGGCTTACACATTGCTGCTACAGGGTTGTACCTCTACATCTAAGTGTACATTGCTACGTAAGGCTGCGATTTTGTACTCACAATCAAACACATTTTTTATTCACATCTTTCCACTGGCCAACTTGGTTAAGGTTACAGGCAAATGCATAAGAAAGAGAAGTTTCTGATGAGAATCATCACAGGAGTGCATCCAAATAGCCGAAGACATGGTGGACATATTCCATTTGAAGGGAATCACAGAGTTACAGAACTATAGAATGCACTGAGTTGGAAGGAGCCCACATAGATCATCCAGTCCAACTCTTGGCTCCACATAGGACCACCTAAAGAATCACCCGCTGGAAGTGATTTCTAAGGGACCTTGTGGAATCTCTATCACAAGACCCTCCTCAAAAGCACACTAACATTTAACTATGGGCAGGAGGTGAAGCCTCTGGCCTCATTCAGATAAAGGCTACAGTCACCTCCTTCAACTTCAGAATGCTGTTCACTCACCAACATGCTTTGGGCTCCGTTTCCCTCACTGGAGAGTCTGAGAAGCCTTGAGGGTGGCTCATGCACACCACACCTTGGTGTTCTGGACCAAGAAACCCCCTGGTGGACTCTTCCATCTCTGAGCTCCAGTCCACCGCTGGCAATGGCTCATGCATGGCCCAGAGAAGCAAGGATTTCTTGTTTCCCCCAGAGCTTTTTGTACCTGTGCTGAGACCACGTGTCCCCAGATCTCTGAGGATGAGGAGCTAGTCAACAGTGCCCCCAGAATGGATGGGTGTTTGCCCCATGCATTGTAATTTACTGTAGGGCAGCCAAGACCCAGGGCAGAGCACACTCATAGATTCCTAGGGATACATTTACTAAGGTTGCCGGCTAGAACTACCCTTGGCACCATCACTTGATTTATAACACACTTCTCAAAACATCCCAGCCAGCCTGGAGCCAGGAAAGGAGCAGAGGCCCAACAGCACAGCTTCATGCCCTTCTTCTGGAACTGTTCCTTTCCTGCTGCTGAAAGCATGGACCACCCAGCCATCAGACTGGTCCTGCTCCCACCTTACCCTTCGTGTCCAGTGCCATGGGCTGTGACTCTCTACTGCTGTTTTAACAATCACCATGTTCCCAGCTGAGCTTGTCTCATATCTCAGCATCCTTATGGCCTGGACACAGTGTCAGGAGTTCCTGAGATCTCACAGCCCAGAAAGCCAACTGTATCGTGGGCTGCATCAAAAGAAGCATGGCCAGCAGAACAAGAGAGGTGATCCTGCCCCTCTACTCTGTACTGAGGCCTCACCTGGAGTATTGTATCCAGATGTGGAGTCCTCGGTACAGGAGAAACATGGACTGTTGGAGTGCATCCATAGAAAGACCACAGAAATGATCCAACAAATGGAACACCTGCCTTGTGAGTACAGGCTGAGAGAGCTGGGGCTTTTCAGCATAGAGAAGGGTGTGGGGAGACCTGAGAGCAGCCTTTCAGTATCTAAAAGGGGGTATAAGGAGGAAGGGGACAGACTTCAGCAGAGTCTATGGTGATAGGACAAGAGGAAATGGTCTCCAGCTAAAAGAAGGGAGATTTACATTGGATATAAGGAAAAGTTTTTTACAGTGAGGGTGGTGAGGCACTGGCACGGGTTGCCTAGAGAGCTGGTGGATGCCCCATCCCTGGAGACATTCCAAGCCAGGCTGGATGGTGCCCTGAGCATCTGATGTAGCTGTAGGTGTCCCTGTTATTTACGGGGAGTTGGACCAGATGGCCTTTAAGACGCCCCATGCCCTTCACCTCAGCCATGGACTGGACCGTTCCCTCTCCTAAATTTCCTCTGCCAAAACTCACACCACCCTCCACACCATGTTCCTGACAAAGATGGAATAGTGCTTCAGAGAGAGGGACCTCTCCACACACAGGAAGGCTGAGGGGTGACGGGAGAGCGAAGCGAGATGGGAGAGGCGCCGCTCCGCCGCCGCAAGATGGCGCTGTGGGAAAACCGAGGGCCGCCATGGAGGGGGGAGACGGAGGGAGGGGAAGGGGGGGAGGGGGGGGAAGGCGGTGAGAGCATATGGTCTTCTCGGTGGCTGGGTTCTGCCTCACACAGTAACAGCTCAGATCCTATTTTTTCCTGCCGTCCCCAGTCAAGAATGGGGCCACTGAGACAACCTCTTCGACCACGACCTCCGTGGGGGAGCAGGGCTCAGCAATAGGGTGCTGTGGTGCGTCTGGAGCACAAGTTTTATAGGGAGCAGCTGAGGGAACTGGGATTGTTCAGTCTGGAGTAGAGGAGGCTCAGGAGAGACCTCATCACTCTCTACAGCTCCCTGAAAGGAGGTTGTGGTGAGGTGGGGGTCAGCCTCTTTTCCCAGGTGCCAGTGACAGGAGGAAATGGTATAAAGCTGTATTAGGGGATGTTCAGGTCGGATATTAGGAAAAATATTTGCTCGGGGTGGTGAGGTATTTGCCCAGGGAGATGGTGTAGTCACCATTCCTGGAGGTGTTCAAGAAAAGGATAGATATGGCACTGAGGCATGTGGTTTAGTGAGCATGGTGGTGGGGATGGGTTGATGGTTGAAGTAGATGATCTTTTTGTTCTTTTCCAACCTTACTGAGTCTGTCTATGATTCTGCATGCACAATGGATCCAGGACTTGGAAATGCTCTGGGTTATTTCTATCCCAGACAGTATGTATGGGAACCTTTCACATCCAGAGAAAACCTGCACGTACTGTTTAGACTCCAGTAGTTTCCTGTCTGAAGCTGTGGTTTGTTTGTCATCTTCTGGGATTGTGTTGTGGTTTAACCCAGCAGGCGGCTCAGCACCACACAGTCATTCACTCATTCCCCCCC